>APFE030957908.1:0-22939 GCA_000404065.3 Pinus taeda
CTATGGACGTTTGCTGGCAGCAGAGGCTCTACCTATGACAAAGGAGTTAATTTTAATAGCTGATTTGGAAAAGTTTTCTGTTTTATCAATATCAACCAATAAATGCCAATTTAAATTCTAGAATGTATCTATTTTTAACAAAAGAGGAAATTAGCAAAGAAAGTTTTGTTTTATCTAGAATGCAACTATACCTAGTTATATTAGAATTTTTCCCTTTTGATAAAAATTTCTATTTTGAAAAAGTTTAAGTATTTCTATACTTTTCAGAGATAACTGTTTCTTCCAGCGAATCGCCAATTGTTGTGCCCTACAACAACTCCCCATTTCATATCATTACTATTCCAAAACCATAATATGAAATGGGTCCCTTTTTAATTTTTGTTTTTTGTTTTTTTTTTAAAATTGGTATCAATTAAAGTTCTATTTCAAAAAGGCCCGAAGACATAAAAGAAAACATTACTAAAAGGCCTCTTCAATAAAACCAATCAAAAACCTTAACGTAAAAGGATTTATCTTTTGTCATTGTGATAAAGCAATCGCAAGATCGCATATCGCAATGACAAAGGGAACACAACTTGAGGATATTTTGATTTGTTCCGATGCAAAATCACTATCGGGTATCGGTGAAATATAGAGTGACACAATTAAGAACCCCTTGCTCCGATGCGATGCGATATCGGCAATAGGCAATCGGCAATCGGTGATAATGCTTAAACGCAAATAAGCTCCCTCTCGCCCCAATGCGACGCGACATCGCTATCGGCGATCGGCGATTCACCATGCCCACATTCTAAACTGCCCCACTCGCTACTTCCGACGCGATGCGATATTGCTATCGGCGATCGGGGATTCCAAATGGAACCGAAGCAATGACTTAGGATTTTCCCGACGCCCGATTGTGAAAAGGGTAAAAGCGCAGTTTTCAAAGTAAAATCATAAAGGCAGTTTAATACGATTTATTCGTAATTAAGGCAATATCTTTTGAAAAGCCGCTCATTCGCGTTCAACCGCCAAATTGCCCAAGGCATGCTTCAAATAAATCATTCGGCCATTAACCGAAGCGACTGGTATTAATGAGATTGACAAGCCTTAACGGCCATTTAATGAAAACAACAAGCTTGCGATCTATTCAATCGATCACCATGAATGCATCAAGATATATATACCTCAGTCTATTCAATTCATGTTATTGTTTCCTGTATTACGCCTATCTCTTGCTCTGTGCAGAATTCTTCCGCAGAGACAGATTTGAGTGGAATGGGAAAGAAGTCCAAAAAGACTACAATGCCTACCACTTCGCCAACCATAGGGCAGTCTGTTGTTGATTCAGGCAGTAAAAAGAAAGGGCTTATATCAGATACTACGTGCCTGGGACTTACCAGAGCCACTTGGCAAGGAACTTATAATTTGATTGAAGCCGAAGAGCCGAAGGTGAGCGGGATACAAGTCTCATGCGATAGTACTAGAAAATCTGAGGCCAATCTAAAAGACTTGGACAATTCCTTTCTGCACAGAATAGCGGCTCGGGAGAAAATTCTCCCATATACGGATGTGGTAAGGTGGGCAATCCAAGAGATTCCAATTACCGACAGAATGTTCAGCACTGCAGATGGGAGGAGTTTTGGTTCTTTTCGAGCTACAGATCTAAGGCAAATGTATCATCTGCCGGCAGAAGAGAAAAAGTATAACACGACATTTCTGGAGAAGTTCTAAGCAGAAAACGAGACCGAGTTCGAACCAATTCGAGGCTGGAGACAAAATCCAGCAAAGCATTAGCACGAATCCTCAGGTAAGTACTCAGTCGACTCTCTATGTTCTCCTTACTGCTATGCTGGAATTATGTTGTGTAGACTATGGGGATTACATGACTCCGCCAATTTTACCATAGAAATGGTCCCCTTAATGGAGGCGGCATGTAGTGGTGAGATTATGGATTGAGCGGATATATTATCTGACAAGTTAGCCAAGGCCATTCTTAATTTCAGATTTAATTCTCGCGTCACAGAGAGGTTCATTCTGCCATTTTATTACAGTGCCTATGTGTTGGATGTTTTATGTTTTAATTCTGAGTTTCCTGTGCTCGGATGGAGGTGGACGTCGCAAGACCCCACACCATCCACATATATCATCAAAAGTTGTGGAAGACCAACTACAATTACCACCTATATCAAATCAATGCCGATGGGGTTACTCAGACCCTAAAAAAAGAAAAAAAGCATGTCTGGCCCTCCTTTCCCCTGCGAATTGGAATTTACACCCTGCATGATATCAAACATGCAGAGAAGGAAGCTGGGAAGATAAATTTGCTGACTCTAGCTACTCTTCCAAGCAGGCAGTATGATCCAAGGAAAATCACTTACAATGCGCTCAACCAGGCCAAATTGGTCAAGGTCGAGCACAAAGAAGACAGATTCGAGGATTTGTTTGCATTGGCCGAGTCGCTATATCAAGTTAAATCGCTTGCCAGAAATGAATACAACGATGAGGGGCTAGCCGAATTTAACAGAATTAGAGAACAGAGGTTGCAAACTCTGCCTCTAGACCTGTTAGCGACTGTCATGCGGAAAGAGTTATTTTTGCGGACAAACCTAACCTCCCTAGGAGTCTAAGACTCTCTAGTGACAAACAAGAAAAACAAGAGAAATCCTTCTCTAAACATACATTATTCTATGAGAAACCAAGTGTTGTTCGATCCTACCTCAAATCCAACGCTTGTTGTAGTAGTCTAGCCTTGCTGATCCAGATGAGCACCTCCTTCACTTTAAGACCTGCATACACTAATAGTCAAACGATTACATAACACCTGAATATTTCATAAAACAAAGCATATTCATCATATAGACCAAGGAGTACATGAAATAATTCATTAACAACAAATCATTGAGAAGAATAGACTTATTTGTATTAAGGAAACAAAAAAGGAACCATTACAACCTGAGCCTTGGTGTTGTGCAAGCTCCTCCCAGGGTCCAACAAGAGATTTCCTCTACTTTGACAAGCTCACCCACTTCCAATATGGCAACAAGAAAGGATGGTAATCTCTCGTCACAAGTTTACAATGGAAGTCCTAATTCCAGTAGCATCTACCCTTTGGAATGTTCAGCTTTCAACCTCTCCTCCTCTGGCCCAAGGCCTGTATTTATAGTGTTCTAGAGGAAGTTATTCAGTTCCAACATCAATGAGATACTCCCTCTTTTGGATGGGGTAGCTCCTCTCTTGATGGGATAAGTTCCTCTATCATAGGGATGCATGAACCATCTGGAGGCGCTCAATACACGTCAAACACTCTTCTAGAAGGCTCTAGAAGTGACCACAAGTAACTTTTTTAAGATGAAACTCGCGCCTTTTGACCTTTACAGGGTACGCACCCATCCTTTGGCTTACAGAGCGTACAAGTACGCAGGTACAGTGTGTTTGGAGTGCGTACACGTAGGCAAGGTAGAGAGAATCTGCGTACCCAGAGATAAACATGTTTTTAAGTGACTTTCTCTCTTTCTGAAGTTTGACATGAAGAGAAGAGGTATGAGGCTTGACAAGGAGGGTAATATGACTATTGATGGAGGCATATTAACTGCAGATAGTCATGGTGACAAATTTCAGTGTAACATTTAGTATATGATTAGTTAGATCTAATATAGATTTAATTTCCATTTTCAATAGTTAAATCTTCTTTTCCATGATCTTTTCATAAATATGGTTCATATTCATTTTGCAATTAGCATCACTGAAAGTAAATTTCCTAGCACATACAGTGCATGTATACTTCACAAGTTCACAAAACCACGGGTTTGATAATTAAATGCAAGTAGTTTAACTAAAAATTAGATTACCCAACACCAGGAACACAACAAAATATAGATATAAACGTAAACACATAGATGCAATAGAAACAAAACTTCATTTCATTAATATCAAAGAACTGAAATATGCTTACATACAAAATGGAAATAAACTATCTCAGGTGATAATATCTTATCCTTGAGAAGAGATGTGGTGGATACATGCCTCTGAATTTTATTACAATGAGGCTCAAGGTCATTTTTATTATTGAAAACAAAAGAAATCCATAAATAAGAAAACCCTGACCCCTGGATATGAAACACCAAGAGTTTGTGGTCTCCATTGTGGTTAGTTGGGCAACTAACTTCCTGGGGTCATAACTTGGTCATATGATCTCTGTTTGGCGCATGCAATACTGCGTTGGAAATATCTCTCCAAGTATTATAGGATTTGATGCAAGAAGAGTACTACATGATTGTTGCCCCTTCCTACAACTATGGGCCTGCTATGGAACTCATAAAATTCCGTATAGGGGGTAAAAAAAACTCTCGAAGTTTAGCACCTAAAAAGATGCTAAAAATAGTAAATGGTACTATAATCAAGGAAACATATGAAACTGACTAGAGGTATAGGTGGAATAGGCTGGTATCCACCAATATCCACCTAGATCAGTCCTCCGCCTTTTGGAATCAATGGTCCCCATTGCATGCATAGCCTCCATGAGGTGAGAATTTTTTTGTTGAACTTGGTCCCTCATGAACCACTTGCCGTAGTGAAGGAGTTGGCCTACTTTCACAACTTGATACAGCTGGATCCTCTACTCCTAAGTGTTATTTATCTACGTGTCCATGATCCTATCAATTGTGGCTAGCTCGATGCAGCTTGCGTTGGGTTATGTTGGTCTTAGCTACGCAACAACGTTGAATGTGTCCAAAAATGGAGGAAAGTACGGTCGCAACCAATCCACATTGAGTATTGTGTGTAGAACAAGGAACAATGGAATGTTGATCTCAAAGGCATTGTCCCCTACAGTCTTGGTGATGGTTTACGACCCATATAGGAGTGGGAGAAGCTTGCGATGGGACTAACCAAGGCGCTCCTTGTGTAAATGTAACCAAACTTTGTCTCCCACCTAGAACTTTTGTGCCACTCAATGTTGATCATGATGCTACTTGTATTTAGCATTGGATCTATACAATATGTTATGTACCTGCTGGAAGATGTGTTGAGTGTGCTCAATGAAGTTGTTATCCCAATCAACTTGAAACCAAACATGATCCAAATCTACTTGAGTAGCTAAAAATGGTATGACAACATCAATGTCACATAGTGGCTCGAATTCCAACCCCACCTGAAAGGGTCTATGATGAGTTGAGCTATGGAGAGTTATGTTATAGTTTTGTTGGACATAGGGGAGGATTTCATCCCATGTGCATGGATCCTTCAAGTTGTACATGCACAAAACGTTCACCATCATCATGTTGATGACCTCTAGTTTTCCGTCAGTTTGGGGGTGGAAGGTTGTCAACTCAGTGAGCTTGGTATGCAACATTGACCAGAGGCTTAACCAAAATGTACTTAGGAACCTATTGTCCCAATTTAAGATAATGGACTGTGGGATCCCAAAATGTACCCACACTCATTCAACAAAGAGCTTAGTAGTGGATTTTGTTGTGATAATCTCTTGCAAGCTACTAGATTTGTCCTCTTAGAGAATTTGTTGATGACCACAAACACACAACCATTGTCATGCTTAGTAGAAGGAAGGCACGACATATAGTCTATGGAGATAGATTCCCAAGGCTGACTAGGAGTAGGCATAGGAGTATATAGGCCTTTCTTCTTGATTGTTGTTATCACAATGGCATAGGTAGTGTAGGATATTATGTACATCCAACAATCTTGTTGAAGGTTCGGCGAATAAAAATACTTTTGTAGCATTGCCACTGTTTTATATAGTCCAAAATGTCCAACGACCATATTATAGTGCACCTCCTAAATCATCTTGGCACGCTTGCTTGTACAAACACAAAGGTGTCCCAAGTGGCATAACAGTCCACCCTGGACATGAAAATATGGAACTTACTTTCCTTCCACTAGCATCTAGTATGTGTTTTCAAATTCTAAATTGTTCTTGTAAATATGTGGCCACCCCAAAGTCTCGTGTCCAAAAGAGTCGATCACAATGATCAGTGCCATAAACAATCGTCAATTGAGATAGTCTACAACATTATTGGTGTTTCCCTTCTTGTACTTGATGTTCAAATGGAACTTTTATAGATATGTGGAGCATTTTTTATGGGGATTGTTTTAAAACTTCCTTCGTGTCTGTATGAACTGCAGGGTTCAGAGGTCTATGTGGATGACCATTTCCTTCCCCAGAATGTAATGCTTCCATTGTCAGTAGGCCTACGTAATAGATTGCATATCTTTTTCACAAGTGGAATAATTTCGAACAATATTTGAGGGTTTCTCATTGTGATATGCCACTCAATTTCCCTACTAGGTAAGAACTACACCAATAGCATAGTCGGAGGTGTTTGTCTCAATTTCAAATGGTTGTTATAGGTATGGTAATCTGAGCACTAGTGTAGAGAAGAGGCAATGTTTCAACTTGAAAAATACTTTCTTTTGGGATTCAGAACAAAATAAATTTTCTTTCACTCTACCCTTAGTGACTTGACTCAAAGGCCAAGTGATATGAGAGCCTCCCAACATCAATCTGTGAAAGAAATTGGCAAGACCCAAAAATTTGCAGAGCTCTATTAGAGTGGTTGGGGCTAGCCAATCTCGAATAACTTGTATCTTGGATGGGTCCACATGCACACCCCACTCATTAATGATGTACACCAGATATTGAACCTAGGTCATACCAAAAGTGCATTTGTCCAATTTGGCACACAATTTGTGTTATTGCAGGGTTTGGAGGTCTTGTCATATATGGTGTATGTGCTCTTCCCAACTTTGGGTGAAGACCAAGATGTTCTCCAGATTCACTACCATGAAAAAGTTGGTAAAGGGCTAGAAGATGTCATATATCATCCACTTGAAGATTACGGGGAAATTTGTCAACTTGAAAGGAATCACCAACCATTTGAAAAGGCCCTCCTTGGATTTGAAGGCAGTCTTCCACAGATCGAACAGTTCAATTAGTACATGGTGATAACAATACTTCAAGTCAATCTAGCTTAAATATTTACCCCCCTTGAGGTATTCCAGAAGGTCATCAATTCATGTGATTAGATAACTATTCCAGAAAATGATCTTATTCGGCACCCGATAGTAAATATAGAGTTTGTGGGTGTTGTCTGTCTTAAGTACCAACATGATTGGGATCCCACAGGGTGATGAACTTTTCCTTATGTGCCCTTTATGCAAAATATCCTGACTATGCCTCTTAATGTCATCATTCTCCATAACAGAGTGTAGGTAGATCGGTCCATCGAGTAGCGGTTCACTCAGGGTCAGATCAATTGAGTGTTGGACTGGACAGTGTAAGGGTACCCCTGTGGGTGAGGTGAAGATGTCCCTATAATCTTCCATGACCTTTTCCATCTATTGTTGGCATGTGGAGGAGACTTATATAGAGGCTCTGGATGTGGCCACATTCTTCTTCTTGCCTTGAGGTTGAATAATAAGGAAGACAAATTTATCAGTATGGGAAATGATATTACTTCATTTCTTCACAAAGATAAAAGAGATGGCGATAGGCGATGCTACCTCTAGTATCTTTTACAACTTATTTCCCAAATAAATAATGATGGTGTGAGGTATAGACTCATATACAACATGACACTTCCACAAGTATGGTTGGCCTAATAATATATCACAAAATTTGAGAGGAGAAATATCACACATCACCTCATTTGTGAAGGGCTTGATGTTGTAGGGAGGTGACATTGTTTGATGATGTGGAAATCTTTCCCTTGGTGAAGAACACGATGGTGTATAGCTACGGGTGTGGTGTGGTTGGTAGGCCAACTGCATCACGATCTGGAATAAGGTTCTTTTGGATTTCACATTCGACAATGGACTACAACAGAGAACCCTTCACCCACATATCTTAGTGCAAGAGTCGCACGCCTCCTCTAGATCTTTGGGCTTGATCCTCTAGATCTTGGTCGTGACAATGGTGGTACTAGGCTCCGCATCAATAATCTACTTCCCTTTTTCATTCCCCTTGTTGGTTTATGACCCAGAGTTGGAACCTACATTTGATTCATAAGCCTTCAGCTCGACCATTAGTGACTACTTGGCTCGACACTCACTTGTGCTGTGAGTGGGGCTCTTATGGAACTCACACCATTTCCCCGTGTCCTTCTTTGTCTTCGTGGTGCTGTTATTTTCTTGCGGCTTCGATGGATTTTCCTGGGTCACCTTGTCTTGTCTTTGTCCTTTGTTCTACAGTTTGCGGGTTTCATTCTCCTGTTTCATATTCATTGATCCAAAGTTTGGCTTCTTCTATTTAAATTTATGCTCAATCCTGACAGTATATCGATAGGAACCACCAAGTGAGGAGATATTCAAGAACTCCATCTCATCCTGATTGTAGTTGTGTAGACAATCACGGTACTTGAATACCAAATGTCTCTCCTAATCCTTAATAAGCAGCTTTGCGCGAAGGGTATGAAAAATATTTTTGAAATCCAACACATCTTGGTCCCTTCCCTACCATAGCATGGTCCACTTTATGTATTTATCTTCGTAGCTTCTAATAGAGTAATATTATTCCTTAATGGTGTCTTAGAAATAATTCCAAGTTCATGGTTATTATTTTTCTCATAATAATTTTGGACATAAAACCCTAGACTGTATATGGCATGTAAGAAAACAAAATGCGTTGGGTAGCAAAAACCCATGAATACACAAAGTCTCCAAGAGAAGGCATATTGACCACGAGGGAAGCTCTCATAGCAACACTTCCAAGTATAGCAATATTTTTTCTCAATTCTTAAGCCATATTGAATGCTACAATTGTAGCAACTTTGAGAATAAGGAAACATGTTGTGGATACACAAAGATAAAGCCCACTTCTCAGATGATACAACAAAATATAGCAGCTCGACCTTTGATTTTGAGAAGAAACGTAGGAGAAAGGAAAGTTTAGTATGTCTTAAGTGATTTATGAAAAGGGGGGATTCTAGAAAATGGAGGAAGATATCATCAAGGAGATATTTATTCTCTGAATATGAACCAGAGAAAAATTAAGAATAGAAGGGATGATCCTCATGTTCTAGTGGTAAAACCCTTTATATGTACCATTTGCAATGAGCACAGACCTTTGGGAAGAAAGAGAAGTAATAGCCCAATTAATCCATCCTTGCAAATAAATATGAGAGGTTGCAAGAGGATTTAGGTGAAGAAAAAGGAACAAAGGGAGGAGTTCTCTCTAGTCATGCATAGCCGATAAAAGGCCCAAATGTTGCCAAAGAAGAGGCTAGAAATAAATTTTGTTGTTAGGACTCAACCAATAAAGGTTTGGAATAAAAAGGAGAACATTCTACTCAAGGGGAATAGATCCTATATTTCTCTTCTTTCAAGGAAGAGAATGGCCTCAAGGGAGGCCAAATAAGTCATATTCTAGCATCATAATGATTATATAGAAGATATGCATTTGGAATTGAGAGGTATGGTCAAGTCCCCTTATTGATTATAGTAATGAATTTATTTATTTCAAATGTATCAGCGTTGCAAGAGAGAGGAGAATCAAGTCATCTTTGTTTCAAGGTGATTTCGCAACACTTTATGTTGTGAGAAGAAGATGAGCTATAATAGAAGTGTGGAATGTGAATAGGTTCTCAATTAAGTCAGGTCCACATGATTAGCCACCACGTAGAAGCAAGGAAGCATATACATGAGGTCAGGGAGCAATTCAAGGAAAATTTTAAGGATGGAAATTTATCTTAAATATTAGAAACCTTGGCGATATTACTAATCCATAATATGAAAAATATAAAAAAAAATGGTGATATTTTAGTAAAAATATTCAAACTTCTAATGATTTTTCAAATTCTCTATAAACTTTTGGTAATTTTTAAGGTAAATTATTTTTCTTATAAAATTTGGGTGAATCACTTTTAGGCAAAAATTGGAATTGGCGAATGATGTTTTTGGAAAAAGCATGGAAAAGTAGCCCATCTACGAATATTAGCCCCTAAAAGTTTCCATGGAGAGAATTGGCTCAGGGGGGGATTTTTTAGTAAGAAATGGAAGGCAACAATTTTCAGCCATAGGAAGAAATATTTCCAAGTAAATCAAAGGTTTGCACCGTGGGTGAAATACCCTTATTTCATTAAGATTATGAGTTTAATTATGGCTAGAAATCTTGTATTCATGGACATGATTGGTATATTATTGGCATGTACCTTAGTTTTAAATTGGTATCGCTATGTTAATTGGTAGTCTAGGTTCATATGCAGTAACCTTTTCTTGTAAGTGGACATTTTGTAAGCGTAGGATCTACAAGAGTTTTCCTAGTACATTGTCCAATTTGTATCAACTTTTTGTTGCAATTGGTTTCTTTTAAGTAGAAAGCATTCATATTTTTATCAGAAGAGTTATGGTATCAGGGGGAGAATAATTAACTGTTATGATGCTCAAATGAAGTGAGTGCAGTCTCAAAAAAAACAATAATGAAGAGAAAGCTAAAATGCATCACTAATGGTTGGTAATTGCATGCAACAACAATACCATGAGCAATTTTATTTGGTATTAGTTTCTTTTAATTGATAGAAAAGATGCCTTGGAAGGAAGAATGTTTCCATTAGTATCCATAACGTGTCCATAATTCGAGGCATCCAAAAAATAGTCAATACATGTTTCGGGAAACATATAATATATGTCGATTTCCTAGTGCAATAACAAATACAAGAATAATTCTGCAAAGAAGAATGCATATCTATTGTTAGATCCTTAGTCATTTATTTTTAGAAGGAGAAGACATAGCCTGTATGCATTTTCCATTGATGTTAAAAGCAGTGGGAGGGTGAGGGGGGGGGAGAAGCTTATTAGAGAAACTATGATGGCTAGTGTAAAGGAGAGAAAGCCATCAGTGGCTCATGCAAGGACAAGTGTGGAAGAAACATGATGTTTGTCCATCAACATGGAGATGTAATGAGGTGTTTCCATCAATACCAAAGGGGGACATTGTTGGAAAATTGGCATAGTCTGTATGGGTGGTGGCATCTAGTGTGTTGGAATTCATGTCAACATCGATGCTAGTGGCAACAAGTATGGTTGGATTGATGTGGCATCAGTGTGTTGGTATTGGTGTTAACATTAATGTCAACCACATGAGCATTAATGTAGGTGGCAACAGATGTTGGCATTGACATGCTTGGTGTGTCAAGCTGAGGGGGAGTCCCATGGTTGTTGTAGTATTTTGTAGAGAATCATCAGAATAGTAGGATTATTGGAGAAGACATAATATGATGACTGTAGATGGGAACCCTAGGCTTTGGAGGAGATTCTGACTCAAGAGATTTTCTCAAATACTCTTGAATATGTAAGAACTGGATAGTACTCAGAAAGATATTCCCAATGGTATATTGAAGTTTTTAAATGGCATCCTGGATCGAATGTTATAGTCAGTAAAAGTTGAGGTTCCCCAAAGCCAAAGTGGTAGAGCGAAAAGAGGCTGGAGGACCTCTTGGAATGCATTAGTTTGGAATTTTTCCAAAATCAATAGACCAAGTTGGTGAAGCTTTTTATTGGATTCATTAAAGGAAGTGCTTGGAAAATGTGGGCAGATCATAGAAACATCAGAAATATTTTTATTGGCCATCCAAGGCCTCACTTGACAACTCATCTTGGCAGAAATACCCCGGTGGGTGCATAGCAAAAAATTATACAAGAGAAAAAAGGAATTCTCTGCAAAACGCAAGGCCCAAGAGCATTTTCTCTCTCCTCTCTAACAAGAACGTGGCAACATTTTATTGGCCGAGGTGATGTTAGCATGACATCGGTACATGGGGACATATGGAAAGTAGATTTAACATTTTTGGGTGGCCTAATGGGTGAAATCTGAGTGACACATATCACTTTTTTTTGTGGATTCCTTGTGATCATGGGCATGGAAGGTGAAATGAATGATGTATAAGACATTGGGGATTATAGCTCAAAGAGGGCCAATGATGGCTTGACCAACAATTTTTTATTATTATGTGTTAGATGACCAAGGGCCTTCATTCCATATACAAAGAAAATGGCACGATGAGGAATAGGACTGAGGCTAACAGCTTGGAGCATAGTGTAAAAGGGATTGAAAGGGTAGACAACTATTTGGAAGGATCTCTCCATGTTTCGCAGATGTGTCATATGTAGTATTGCGTGGAATTTATGATTATCATGCTTTCAAAGGATGTATGGGTTGATACTTATTTTTCATGGATGGTCTGAGTTCACATGTTGAACTAATGAGGTCGATGGAAATGGAAATTGTTGAAGATATCTGATTTAATATAGTGAAGGGCCACAATGTGCATGAGAAAACTAATGGAGCATGTCTTGAAACAAGATTGTCCACCCTTGATATTTCCTACACACCATGGAGAATTAAATTGAAAATACTGTTAGGTACATAATAATTGAACACATATTAGATGATTCATGCACATGGTACAATATTAGCATTGCTATCAATTAATAAGTAGAATTGGTTGTGTTGTTTTAACATGCAGCTTGGTTGAGAATTATTCTCAACACGGGGGACACTCAGGAGGTCACTTTGTGATTAATACTGATACAATGGCCAAACAGTAATGTAATAGTAGCATGGAGAGCTCCTTTAAAGTACCCAGATGGATTGATAATTGATTGTCAACATGGAAGAACATTGTGTGCCCATTATGCTAGTTAATAATGATGCAGTGGATGAGTAACATGATGATAAAACAAGGCAACAAGTCATGCTTCAGTTATGATTTTGAATAGGCAATCCTATCCTATGTAGTATGGGAAGTCATGGTAGAGTACACTCTTTGATAGTGTGGATGGAAACATAGATAACATTGACCATTGTGTAGCATAGGAACACAATCCTGGATTGCCATTGAGCAAATGGGGGGAATGTAGCATAACTAAGTGAGCTAAGTGGGGATCTCAATGGTTATGCATTATTGAGTAGAGGTTGTGAGTTCCTATGCAAAAGAAGGGGGATGTGAGTAGTGAGTTGTATGTCGTTGATCAAAGAGTTGTGAGAATGTATGCTATTTCAAAGTGAAAAAAAAGAGAGTATTGTGTGGGATGAGTGAAGCGAACGATGCAAAGAAGAATATAGTATAATGTTAGGTAGAGTAAGTGCCAGCTAAGTGGGCCAAGTTAATGAAAAAATAGCTAAGATGAGGTAGAGTGACTACCATATAGAGAGAAAATTAGTTACTTGTTGAATGCACTAGAGTCCGTAAACCAAGGAGTTGGTGCTTCCATTTTAGTGGATGTCTGAGTAAGGATTGGGGGTTGGTACCTCCTACAAGTTAGTGCTTGAATAAAAATAAGGACTTGCAAGTTGGTTCTTGCAACAAATCCATGAAGTTGGTGCTTGTGGTAAGTTTATCATGTGTCTACAAATGGAGGGAGTCGGTGCTTCCTGCTGGTGGGTGCTAGTAAACAATCTAAGGAAGTTGGTGCTTCTTGTGAGTGGTGGCTAAGAAACACAATTTGATTTAATAAAGTAGGTGCTCTTATTTACATCACAATAACAAATAATATTTTCTGGTTTTTCTCTCAAAAGGTTTTCCACTTTAAACTTCAATGTTCATGTGTATGTTTCTTTAATGTATGTGCTTATGTGATGATTTTATATTGCTGCCACATGATATGTTGTTGATGATTATATGGATGGCTTCCAATATTAAATGTTAAATATAATTTGTCACAGAAGTTTAAATTATTCTTAATACTGATTCACCCCCCCACCTCTTAATATTAACATTACTTCTAATAATAATTTATGACACAATAAAATTACCACATGCCTCCTCAGTAGATATGTTGTAGTACATGGCCCTTCACTATAATACTTGTTCAAGGTCAAACTAGAAGTTATTTTTTTAACTAATGGAATAATTTCTACACTTACTTGAAAATTCATGCATTTCTTATAATTGTTAGCATCTCCTAATGAATCAACTATTTTTTAATTTGTAGTGCATGCTCTTTCTTCACATGATATGGGAAAGGAACCAAAAACTCGTTAATGCCAACATTCAACATTCCTTCTTTTAGAACTTTAAAAATGTTTACATATGATTCATTACTAACCCCTCTTTCATCCCAAAACACTTGAAAATCCTTTACATAAATTGTTAAGTTTGCAATGAATTGGTTAAATATTCTTTCATCAAATCATCATATTCAAGTTGTTTAAGAATTTCTATAATGTCTTGTTTCTTTAAAATTGTTTTGAACAAATCCATAGAATCTCTAAAACTTCGATCTAATATGGAATTCAATGCATGCACTCTTTTTCTAAAGGTACCTCATTTCTTTTCCAAGCCTAACATTTTTTTATTTTTTTTAATATATTCCTCCACCCCTTTGGAGTTTCTTTCGTTGTAGAGAGTCTTTTTTGGAGATGACAAATCTTAGGTTTCAAACTCTAATTTGTTTTCTAATGAGTTGGATGAGGCTTGTTGTAATATTATATTTCCTTCAAATTGAGATCTATATAACTGATGGATATGGCATAATTTCATATTAAGATCACAAATGTTGTGTTCAAAAGATATATGAAGGTCATGAATTTTCTACTCAAAAGACATATGATTACCTTCCAAGTTTTTATAGTATCCTAGAAGGACATTTGTTCCAAGGCATATAAACCCACATAACCCGGTTATTGATTTGAAATTAGGATGAGAGTTAGAAATATGATCAATTGGATACAATTCTCCTTTTACCTGAAGATCCACTTTTTAAACTCCAAATTCTCGTAAGGCATTGCAATCAATGTAGACCAATTTCTTATTTTGATTATGGATCAATTCCGTATCCCTAAATTTATTTGCAAAAAGTAGGAATATTTTCTCATATGATCTATATGTTTTGGAAATCCCTATAAACAATCAAAATTATGAAAAATAAAATATAATAGAAAACATAAAATGAAAAATCCAACTAGCTTAAGGAACAATTTGGGATATCCTCTAAGAAGAAAAAGACCTATGTAGATATGAAGGAATACCTTGAAGTTATTAGGCATATTGTACAATATGGTAAATCCAACTAAGCATGTATATATGTATTTGAAGAAAACAAAAATTAAAGATTAGTGAGTACAAGAACACCATAAAAGTTGTCTTACAACACCAAGTCACTATTTTAGAACACACAACCTTAGTCACTAAAACCATGTTCAAAGTAACAAAAACACAACCTCCATCACATGCACATGCAATCCATACCCAAAGTCCATCGATCCACATGACCATATATTTTGAACTAGTGGAGGCTGTAGTACCTTGGAAGCTTAGCTTACCACTTTTATCAATTCACATAGTTTAGCATAGATCCAACTTAATTTTGAAACTATTGAACTATCATATATCTATGTCAACATTATATATATTCATGTTAACTTTAGATTTAATACACAATAGCATGATCAAACACAGTGATGTAAACATTAATGATTGCAACATAGATCTACATTGGCCTTTTTTGTATTAAACTACCACAACTCCATCTTAACCCACCTTTTCCTTCTATCTATTACGCTACCATAGATCCATCTTAACCTTTGATCTATCCATGTTGACTTTAGTCATGTTAGACATGAAAAATATCAGACAAAACCAATAGAACAAAGAACTATAAGGAACAACTAGTTTTTCATAAATCAACCTTAACCCTGCATTTATTAGGCTAGTAGAAATCCCCCTTAACATTATAAAAAAAAAGTAAAATAAGAGGGTGTAAACAAACAACCAAACTATCACAACTCAATATTAACCTCAGATCTACCCGTGTTAAACATAGATGTATTAAGCATAAAAAATGAATAATTCAAATTAACATCAGATAGATTTGAAAAGATAACTGAACACATGCAAAGAGAGAAAGAGAGATAAGCTTATTTATAATATTTGTCTTCAAACATCATGATTATCCAAGAGAAAAATCAACAAATAAAGGATTCCATCAATGATATGTAACAATACTATCAACATACTACCCCTAGAAATGTAATCCCAATTTCACAATTAGAGATAGAGGTTAAGAAAAAACTTGCTATGTACGAATAGTTCAAGTCCATAGTTAATTAATTGCGTGAGCAGGTTGTGATCAACTTATAGGTGTGTCATTACCTATCAACACGAGCAATTAAAACAAGGAAATAATAAACGATATTTAAATGATGAAAAGATCATAGATGTTTATTTTTACTAAATGCTTCTAGTCAACATGAGTAAGTGAAAACTATTGTAGATGACACACTCAATGGGAAGAAATGTTTTTCCATGTCAAATAGGGTGCCCTTTGGCATAAGGGGCCCACCAATGATAGGTATTTGTTCCACTAACATCAGCTGAGCATAAGGAACATTATACTTTTGGGAATACTTGAACCATGGTAGGCATAAATTCACCGAGCTCGTAAGCCAATGTTAACACTCATATATTCCATTCCACAAAATGTTATTACATTTTTTGTTTACAACCTTAGAAAAGGCCCTTTTCAAAGATTGAAAACCCGATAATTTTCCCTAAATCATTATCATCAACTAGTTACACATACAAGTCATCTTCTGCCAATCTGCCAGGTAGTCATCTTCATCAATTGTCACATTTAGTAGACATTTAAGGGTTGTCTTGTTCTCATCCTCCTCCACTATAAATTTTAGTAGAAAAGGAATCCTTAACTAGACAAGAATCTTCTACTCACATTTAGATATTATTTTATTATGTTCATGGTGATTCTCCTTATATCAAATCTAGTTGAGAGATCAAGGAAATAGGTTTCAGTAGAAACTACCTACTTGAATATGAAGGATGAATTAAATCCTTAGTTGGTAGATATAAGAATTATAAATGAGGGTAAAAATATTGATTCTCCAAATATTTCAAGTTTAAAAAAAAAAAGGATGTTTAGGTGACCTACATAGGAGATGAGAATGCATTTTTATATGAGATACAAAAAATATCTAGGGAGCTAGCTCAAACGAAATTGTACATTCTTGACATGAATGATGGAAATAAGTGGTTTCAAGTATATGTAATCAATATGGATTCCAATGAAGTAATTGTTGGCAAGGAGTTGGAGAAATAATTTTTCCAAAAAATGTACATGTATACACTATAAATGGAGCAACTGTTTCTCAATATCATAAAGTAAATATCTTTTCCTTTGTAGCTATAGACACAAAAAATCGACAGATCCAAGAAATGCGAATTCACAATATTGCCATCTTATTTTTTTCTTAAAATATAGGATTAGTTTAGCACCTCAATCTATTATAGTTGAACCTAGTTTTGAGTCACTTTCATCAATCAATCCACTGTCACAAATTTTGAAAATTATTCATTGCATACTTTACTTCTTGTTGCATGTTTAAGGTTTGATTTTCTATCTCCAATTTTGGGGAGCTTTGGTTTTCTTAGGAAAGTAGATAATAATTTTTTCCTTCCAATAAGGATAATTTCATACAAACACAAACAACTATTATTTTTCTAGATGGTGCTATTAGCAGATAGTGTCATGGCATTAAGAACATGGATTGAAAGAAAATAAAAAAGAGGCATGTATTTGTTCAACTATATACAGACAATCTACTCAACATTGAACTAGACAAAGAAGAAAATTCACACACTAGATGCAAATGGCCTTCAATATAACGACTAAAGAAAGTTATCTCATATATGGAGACATAGTCTTGAGCAATGATCTAAGTACAATCTAAAATGATGCTCCTCTTCATCTTATGAGAGGCTCACTACAACATAGTTCTTCTACTGATGTTCAGCTAGAAAAATGTAGAGGTGGGATTGTCGATGTTATGAGAGGAAGATACTACTCGAAAATTAAGAATTTGTTTAAGTACATGGTTAAGGAAGTTAAGCACAATTGTAATTATGATCCTTGTTCAAGGTATTCTTGGTGGGGCTTACTATTTTAGAAATGAGAAAGGTGGAGATGTTGCCATTAAAAATCCAATAGATGAGTATTCCTTTGCTCCCCACAAGACAAAATACATTGTGGGAAAATTTTTGGGATAACCAAGTTTAAAGAGATGGGTTAGGGTTGGAGAAAAAGTATCAGAGACGCTAAAAAATAACTTATATATCATATTCATTTTTCAAATGTTCCCCCAAATATGCTTGTAAAAATAATACACATTCAAATTTTGATGTTACAAACATAATCACTACAAGTAAGAAAGAATATAGGGACAAACTATGACTAAAATTGCAACATTTCATTAGTTTTTCCAACATGATTATGATGCCAATGACAATGGAACTTCTAGTTTTTTAGTGGTTGTTATACATAGAATTGGAATACGAGGTATTAGGATACTTAATATTGATAGACATGTAGGTAATTTTCTTGTGAGGAATATTATTGAATGTAGGACAATATCAACAAATTGGATGAGAATCAAATCGTGATTCAAAGGACAACCCAAAATTTATGGAAAAAATAAGAATACGGAAGAAATAACAATCAATCTTAATTAGTAAGACAACAATAATTTAAACTAATAATTAAAAGGAAAGTAGAAGAGAAAAAAAATATTAGTTATTTATTGAGCCAACTAAAAAAAATAAAGGGAAAAAAATAAATGTTTTAATCCCTTGAGCCAACTAAGAAATCAAAATGAATATTATATATTATATATATATATATATATATATATATATAGATATATCACTATCCTAGAGCTCTGTGGATATTGAAATAAGAAAGTTCAAAACTTTTAGAAGATCAATATCCAAAAGAAAAACTAACAATGAAACATAATTAATAGCTGCCAAATAGGGTATATCTAAAATAAAAAATAACAATGAAACTGAGTGACTAGGTTTCAAGAGACACTACACCTCAAATGTGTTGTATAGTGCTTGAATATTTTAAATGTTTTCCCACAAGTGCATGAAAATCTCTTGTGTAAATTAAATGGCAGTGAATAAAAATATTCGATGGGGAATTGTTTGGTTGTGCATTACAGAGGAACCCTCCTAATGGAGGATCATAAATCATTTTATGCTTATCTTCATATCACAATATTTCTTCTAAACCTGGAATTGGTCAATAAACTAACAAGTTACGTGAATATATGACTCTAAAAAATGATCCTGAAACTAGCACAAGAATCATATCGTGACTCACCATAATTTAAAATACCTAAATTTGGAGCATTGTAAATATTTCAATTTAAAATTTCAAAATAGTTGTTCTCAAGTTGTAGTACATTGAGATATTTTGGCTCCTCTTGTCAATACACTAATATGCACTCGATTTTCTACAAATTTCCTTAGTTGGTGAACTCCCCTCTAAGACTAGTCATTTGTTCTAAGATCAACTAGTTCGTAATGACCATTTCATTTTTCATTGCCTCTCCCACTACAAAGGCCAGCTACAATAGGTTACCTTGCAACCTATATTTTTCTAGTTTAGCTTGTAAGTTGTTCTCTCAAATTGTTCAAAGCACCATGTTCAAGGTTCACTTACGCTTTTACCAAGATATACTAAAAATAATAATGCCATTGATGATCGAGTTAAATAATGGAAAAATAGTTCAGGAATGGTCTTATGATTAAATTTCAAATTCATAAATACTTTGGATTATTGCATAATTTGAATGGAATTACCAAGAACCCATTCAATTCTTGCATTGTTTTAAAATCAATATTTGATGTATGGTCCTCATTTCCACTTGAGAATATCTTAAATAGATGTGATGTGTTATACATCTTAAATATGAAAAAGTAGTTTATGAATCCTTAGAAAAGGTTACTTGCTTTGTATTCCAATGTTGTTAAAGCTTGGATTTCTATGCATTCACAAAGTTAATTTTTTGTGGAGTTATAAGCATAGATGATCCACATGGGGAGGCACTAGATTTTATTGCATGTTTGTCCAATACGCCTTTCACCTAATTTTTAATCTTTTAACCTTACAATAGTAATGTTATGTTATGAAACCAACTCACAAAAATATAGAAAAGATAGATCAACGCCTTAGAATTTAGCCTCTTCGAGGGGGCAACCTCCTTTAAATTACATAAATGAACAATTCTTAGATGATTCAAATGACAAAACCTCCTTTCTATATATAGGAGTCTAAGGAGTCACAATATAACCCATCCGACCTAACAATAATAATATAAAGCCACAAAAATAACAATAGAGGGATTCTATGGGGCACAGTAATAACAATATGGGGACAATAGGGGCACAACAATATTAATAAGGGATACAACTACAATAGTAATGGGGTAATCACTAGTATTATAGGGACCTAACATGCCCCTCTCCTTCAAAAAAAGTGTTGTCCTCAATGCTTGAGTAGTTTTGGATGCTTCTGTATAAAATTCTCATCCTCCCATGTGGAATCTTCAGTGGATAAGTTCTTGCACTTGATGAGATACTTAGAAATTGATCGATTTCGTAGCTGTCGATTTCTTGTTTCTGTGACTGCTTCCGGTTCCAATATAATTTTTCCTTCCTTGTCAAGTTCTAGAAATATTGTTTGAAATAGGATCTTGTTGCTTATAACCTTCTTTAAACATGAAACATGGAAAACTGGGTGCACTCGAGAAGATGCATGAAGCTCCAATTTGTATGCCATATTACCATTCTTTTTCAACACCTTGTACGGACCATAATACTTTGGTGATAATCTATTATCCTTCTTAGCTTGCTTGAGGGACATTTGTTTATATGGTTGTAGCCGTAGGAATACCCCATCACCTACATCAAAACTTATTTCACTGCGATGTTGATATGCCTGTTGTTTCATTCTATTCTTTGCCAACACGAGGTTATCCTTTAAGAGTTGGAGGACTTGTTGTTGATGTTCGATGTGATGTTCCACTGCCTGAACCTTAGAATTTTCTCTTAAATATGATGTGATGGATGGTGGTTGATACCCATAAAGTGCATAAATGGGGTCATTTTTGTTGTTGTATGGAAGGAAGTGTTATACCACCATTCAGCCAGAGGCAACCATTTGACCCATTGTGTCTATTTATCAGAGACAAAGCAACGAAGATATCCTTCCAAAAATTTGTTTACT
Source organism: Pinus taeda (assembly GCA_000404065.3). Classification (NCBI taxonomy): domain Eukaryota; kingdom Viridiplantae; phylum Streptophyta; class Pinopsida; order Pinales; family Pinaceae; genus Pinus; species Pinus taeda. Next base: position 21,016 of record APFE030957908.1, read on the forward strand.
ATCTCAGTTTTCCCATCAGATTGAGGATGATAAGATGAGCTATGAGCTAACTGAGTACCAAGACAAGAAAATAATTTTGTCCAAAAATTTCCAGTGAAAATGGGATCTCTGTCACTTACAATAATCTTTGGTTTCCATGTAGCTTTTGAATTGTTTCCATAAATGCAGTAGAAACTGTACTGGCTTTAAATGGATGTGATAATGCACAAAAGTGTGCATACTTGGTAAGTCTGTCAACTACCACCATGATGACACTCCTTCCCTTGGACTTGGGTAAACCTGTCATAAAATCCATTGAAACCTCCTCCCAACATTGGCTTGGAATGGATAAAGGATGTAATAGACCTAGGGTCTTAATTGTTTCAACTTTATTTTGTTGGAAAACCAAACATTCCACCACAAAAATTTGAATATCCGATTTAAGGCCATCCCAAAAAAATTCCTTCTTAACCCTGTGGTAAGTTTTTTTAAATCCTGAGTGCCCTCCTAAGGTAGAAGTGTGCAATTCCATAAGAATCTTTTGTTTTAACTGGGAATTCTTACAGAGGTATAAGTGATCTTTGTACCATAATGAATCATTTTGCTAGCTAAATGTATCAGATGTATTGGAATCTCGTTGTAATTTTCAAATAAGTGCCCACCTTCTTCATCATTCTTCCATTCCTCCCTTGCTTCGTTTATCCAATCTGGTTGGATAATAGAAATGGCGCACAACAATGCTTCCACATCCTCATCCTTTCTTGAGAGTGCATCTGCCACCACATTTTGCTTCCCTTTTTTGTAGATGATTTCAAAGTCATAACCCAACATCTTTGTGACCCACTTTTGTTGCTCTTCAGAGGATAATCTTTGTTCTAAAAAGTATTTAAGGCTATCATGATCCGTTTTTACCTTGAAGTGTCTTCCCATTAGATAGGGTTTCCATTTCTTAAGTGCATGGAGTATTGCCAACATTTCCTTCTCATAAATAGCTTTGCTTAAAAACTTTCCCTTGATTGGACGACTTTCAAAAGCAATGGGTCTTTCATCTTGCATTAGAACTGCACCAATTCCATTTCCTGAAGCATCACATTCCACAATAAAGGTTTTTGTGAAGTCCGGCGTAGCTAAGACTGGTGCTTGGCACATTGCCTCCTTAAGATGTTTAAAGGCCTTTGTTGCTTCCGGAGTCCATGAAAATGAATCTTTCTTCAATAATGTGGTTAGAGGTGCTGCTATTCTCCCATAATTCTTAACAAACTTGCGATAATACCCTGTCAACCCAAGAAATCCTCGCAGATGCTTTATGGATGTGGGGATTTTCCATTCCTTAATGGCTTTAATTTTGCTAGGGTCTACCTTAACTCCTTCATGAGATACAATAGGACCCAGATATTCCACCTCTTGTACTCCAAAGAAACATTTGGATCCTTTTGCATATAATTGTTTTTCTCCTCCAATAGTTGTAGCACCCTGTCAACATGTTCAACATGATCCTTCCAAGACTTGTTGTAGATTAGTATATCATCAAAAAATACTAACACAAATTTTCTAAGGAATGGTTTGAAAATTGAATTCATCAAACCTTTAAATGTTGAAGGTGCATTGGTAAGGCCAAAAGGCATGACCAAAAATTCATAATGACCCTCATGAGTTCTAAATGTTGTTTTCGGAATGTCTTCAATCTTCATTCTGATTTGATGATACCCTGAACAAAGATCCAACTTGGTGAAGTAAATTGATCCATGCAATTCATCCAGTAATTCATCAATGACAGGAATGGGGAACTTATCTTTAATAGTGAGCTGTTGAGCTCCCTATAATCCAGACACATGCGCCATGATCCATCCTTCTTGTGCACCAATACTACTGGAGCAGAGAAAGAACTTTGACTTGGTTGAATTATACCCGCCTCTAGCATTTCTGCAACCATACGTTCAATTTC
>APFE030957924.1:0-27748 GCA_000404065.3 Pinus taeda
GGTTTTCGGTCCATGGTTTTGGACGCGATGGTTTTCGGTCCATGGTATTGGATGCTTCGGCATGTATAAATATGTATTGTAACATTGAAAGGAATATAATGAAAAATCAAGCTGGTAGTCTCGGTTTTGAGATCCAGTGGGAAATCTCTGTGTATATGTGTTTTATGTGTTATGCTCTCGCATTTTTATTTTTCCTGTGATTTAGAATTCGTATGCAGCTAATTTATGTACGGGGTTAAAACCTACATTCCCGTGGTATGCTTATTAACAGTGTTTCTTCTTAGTTTTATCATCAATTTTAATGTTTATTTCTCCTTGCAACCATATGTATGCTTTCATGTGATCATCTCATTAGTTTTTAAGTAGAATTCACAACTTTTATGCTTTGTTTTGTTGAGATCTTCATATTTGTGTTTCATTTCTTCTGATGAATGAATTCATAGTCATATGCTCATTTTGACACTTCAACCCTATACCACAATGAAAACCCAAATATGTCACTAAACATACCTACCTTGCCTCATTTTATCCCTGCAATTGATCATTCGAAACCCTGACCTAGTTCCTAGATCTATGACCTTGATCCAACAAACCCCATTTCAAAACCCTAATGAGCTGAATATCTAGCCTAAAACCCTGATTTTGTCAAGTCATTTTAGTGATAGTGAGGTTGATTTAGAGAGATCCCTCTCTAATTTGGTAGGGCTAGATACAAAGTCAAAAATTGGTTTGAGGTTACCTCTTTGGTTTCCTTTCTTAGCCTTGGGAAATAGGAGTGCTAACATTTTGGCGCCATTGTCTGGGAGGACGAAAGTCAATCTTCTCTGGGAAAGATTGTTCAAGGTTTCATATCTGATTGTTGATGGTAGACAACAATCAGGCACTGTATAGGCTGAATTATCCACCTGGTCACTCCAAGATTTCAAAAAACACTTGCAGAAGGACAAATTTCATCAAATAAGGATGGGAAAACAACGTGTGAGAGTCAAGTACTTGAACCTGAATTCTTTGTTGGATATAATTTTATGTTGTATCTAGTGCCTCTTATTTTTTCCTCAGTACATTAAAGAAATTTTTTCCTATTTGTTTAATTCCAATATGAATTGCAAAATAGTACATAAGCCCCCTTTGACAATTGTATGCCATCCTATTGAAACTACAAGTGCATCTCTTAGTTGTAATACTACCCCTAAACAAGATTCAGATGACAATCATAGTTGAGATGATACAATTTCCTCTCAAATAGCAGTCATGTATGCTGCCTCATATGCTCCATTAAAATTTTCATCCCCTTTGCATGAGTTATCACAGGTTTATGCTCATAGACTACCCAAATTTGATAGTATAGGTAAGATTGCAGCTAGGTAAAATGCCAGTAGAGTTGTTGATTTTATGGATTTGGAGGAGGTTGATTATGAGGACGTGAAATTAAGGTTGTTTTCTCAAATCCTTATGGGAGAAGTCAGGACATGGTATAAAATTATGGCAGCTAGAATTATTTCCTCTTTCCAGCCGTTTGAACATGTTTTCCTGAGCATATGGGAGGTCAAGGTGAACCTTTTCCAGATCATGGATGAGTTCAAGAACCTAAAGGGACAGCCTGATGAATCAATCCATGACTTTTCTACATGTTTCAACAAAGTTTACAATGCCATACCTGCAAATATAAATCCTCCCCTAGGTTTAGCTATGCTACATTTTCTAGATGTTATTGAAGTTGGGATTGCTTATCAACTTAGAGAGAGGAATATTGCTACTTTGGAGGACATGCAAAAAGCCATGGTTGATGTGAAAGCCAATCTGATGATAAGAAGGACCAGAATAGAAGCTGAAAGGAGAGAAGCGGTTAAGAATATTTCTCCATTGTTAGACCATGGGCTGGATGCAGTGATATAAACTATGGAAAGGTTAATGAAAACATTTTCCTTGCAAGATGAACCTGATGTTAGAAGGCAGCAAAGAAAACCTCCTTTCCAAGCACAATTGGCGAAAGGAGGAGAGGTTGGTTATTTGTCTCATCATGATATGGACACTGATTGTTTCATTTTTTTATTTGAAGATAGTCTTGAAGAGAAATCAGTAGTATGCACTTAGCAAGAAGATGCTAAAATTTAGGAATTTAAGGAAGGTAGTTGTCTTGCATATGTGGTTTATGACTGCGAGGAGAAATTTGATGAAAGTTCTGAATCGGGTAAGCAGTCTTGCAGCTTTGATAGTGAACAAAAAGAGAGTGATGAATTCACTAACTATAACTCTTTACCTTTATGTTATGCTGCATTTGAATTAATAAAGGAAATTTATAAGCTCACCAAAGAAGAAAAGCAGTCTGAAGCTAGTTTAAAATGGCAACAACCTTCTATTATATGTGATATTCCTATTTTTTGTTGTATCGAGGACTCACCCAATTTGAAAACACAATCATTGATTCAAGAGCTTGCAGTTACCTTGGAACCCATGTACAATGAGTTGCAACAATCCTGATCTAGGTGGATGTTGGTGGCCACCCACCTATCCCATTTGGACCCCCACAATTGTCTCTTTGAGCTTTTTTCAGTTTCCTAAATTGTAGCATAGTTTACTATTTTTAGCAGTTTTTCGAGTCCTGAACTTTTGGATAGATCTTTCTAACGAGCTATCATACACGTCAAACAGAGATCGTATGCCAAAGTTACGACCCAGGGAAATTGATGTACCAATTTACCCAAAACAGGGCCCACAATTTGGCGTTTCATCTTCTGGGGTTAGGTTTTGGAATGTGAAGGGGTTTCCATTGTTTCTCAAAAATAAATAGGCCTTCGAGCCTCATTGTAACAACAGTTCAGAATAGTCAGAGGCATGTACGCCACATCTCTTCTCAGAGGTAAGCTACATTGCCCTAGCTAGTTTATTTCTATTTCCGGTTGTAAGCATATTTCAGTATTTTCCATTAATGAAATGAAGTATTATTTGTGTTGCATCTTTGTGTATATGGTTATCTCTGTATTTTGTTGCGTTCCTGTTTAAATCCAGATCAGTGGTATCAGAGCGGTCTGCTTTTCTCTATTTTTATTTGCATGTCCCCAATGAGGTCGGGATATAAGGAGTTAGGGCTTGAACTGGTCGAACCTTTGCAAGACTAGCATCGCAAATCCCGACGGCCTCCCATGGCAGATGAGAAGAAAGACGAGGGGGTAGGAGATCCTATCAAAATCTTGCTCGAAGAAGCCCTCGAGCGACAATGGAACGCGATGATGGACAACTTTGCGCAGATCCTTCAGCGGCTACCTAGAAGTGACGTGTCGGCTTCCAGCAGCTACTCTGGAAACGACACGCCCTTTAAGGTACAAGTTAATTTTGAAATCCCCATATTCGAGGGTCAGATAGACGCAGATGCCGTAGATAAATGGTTAAATCTGCTAGAGGGTTATTTTTCTGTTCATGAATTTTTGAGTCGGGAAAAGATTGTTTTTGCTCTTCTCAAAGCAGCCCCCCACGTCAAGGACTGGTGGGAAACCTACTGCGTGCAGAAGGATGAAAGTACAGGCTCACTATTTTCAGCCGCACCCACTTGGGATTCATTCCGAGATGCCATCAAGGAGAAGTACTACCCTGTCAAAAGCTATGAGGACAAATACATCAAATGGACCACACTGTGGCAGGGACGAGACCAAGATGTGCCAGATTTCATAAACATTTTTCATACCCTTTGCACACAGTTTGGTATCAAAGATTCTGAGTTGTATCTGGTACTCAAATACCGCGGCTACCTACACAGATAAATCCAGGAAGAGATGGAGTTCTTGAAAATCTCCTCACTCGGCACAACATACCGATACGTTGTCAAAATCGAGCAAAAGTTCAAACAGAAGAAGCGAGACTTTGGATCTGCAAATTCGAAGCCCAAAGGACAAAGCCAAGGCGGGGTGACCCAAGACAACCCGTCGAAGCCGCAAGAAAAGAAAAACACCATGAAGCCGAAGAAGGACACAGGAAAGTGGTGTGAGTTCCATAAGAGTCCCACTCATAGCACAAGTGAGTGTCGGACCAAGCAGTCACTGGTGGCCGAGTTGAAGGCTTCCGAATCAGATAATGTTCCGACCCTGAGCCAGAACCCGACAAGGGGAATGGAAAAGGGAAGCAAATCATTGTTGCGGATCCCAGCGCCACTGTTGCCACTGCCAAGATCCAGAAGAATGAGCCCGAAGAGCCAAACGAGAGGGAACGTCTTTTCCACTCACAAATGTGGGTGAAGGGTTCGCCGCTGCAATTCATTGTCGACAATGGCAGCCAAAAGAACCTTACTTCAGCAGAGGTCGTGAAGCGGTTGGGCCTACCGACTACACCACACCTGTAGCCGTAGAGTATCGGGTGGCTTTATGAAGGACGAGATCTCAAAGTTCGCCAATAGTGTCGCCTTCCCTACAGCATCAACCCATTCACAGACGAGGTATTTTGTGATGTTACACCTCTAGATGTTTGTGATGTACTATTAGGCCATCCATACTTGTGGAGGCGACATGTTGTGTATGAGTCAAGGCCTCGCGCTGTCATTATTTCTTTGGATAATTCATTATACAGGATACCAGAGGTAGCCCCACCTACTGCCACCTCTTTGATCACTGCTAAGAAAGGCAGCAAGCTCATATCACAGACTAGGAAATTTATTTTATGTCTGGTTTGCTCCCAAATTAAGGGGAAGATCGTTGCTACATCCATGACCCCCGCAAAGGGTTCCTCCACATAGCAGCAATAGTTGAGGGATACAGTCATGACAGAACACAGGAACAACGTATCCTCACCCACAGGGGTACCACACAAGTTTCAGGTGGGCGACAAAGTTTGGTTACATCTGCAGAGAGAATGTCTTACCAGAACCAATCAGAAACTTAGACCACTCCGACATGGTCCTTACACCAATACCAAGGTTATGGGCAAAAATGCTTTGAAGCACAACATTCCTCCATTCCTTCACCTGCACCAAGTGTTCAATGTGGACTGTCGTTGACCATGCTTCCCACCATTACTGGACACATCACAGATTGCAGGACAAGTTCAGCAGATGGAGGAACTCAACGCAATGGGGACCATTGCTTCCTACGGGGGGAGGAATGATCCAAGTGGATGTTGGAGGCCACCCACCTATCCCATTTGGACCCCCGCAACTGTCTCTTTCAGTTTTTTAGTTTCCGTAATTGTAGCACAATTTACTATTTTTAGCAGTTTTTTTCGGGTCGTGAACTTTCAAAGCCATTTTGAGGCCCTAAACGACATTTTTTGGGAAATTTTGGGGCAACATGGGTTCATGGACCGATGTTGCCCTTCTCAAAGTGGTAGTTCTCGGATAGATCTTTCTAACGAGCTATCATACGTGTCAAACAGAGATCGTATGCATGTTACAATCCCGTGAAATTGATGTACCAATTTACCCAAAACAAGGTCCACAATTTGGCGTTTCATCTTCTAGGGTTAGGTTTTGGAATGTGAAGGGTTTTCCATTGTTTCTCAACAATAAATAGGCCTTTGAGCCTCATTGTAACAAAGTTCAGAATAGTTTAGAGGCATGTAGCCGCCACATCTCTTCTGAGAGATAAGCTATCATCGCCCTAGCTGGTTTATTTCTATTTCTAGTTGTAAGCATATTTCAGTATTTTCCATTAATGAAATGAAGTATTATTTCCATTGCATCTTTGTGTATATGGTTATCTGTTTAATTTGTTGCATTCTTGCTTAAATCCGGATCAAAGCCCTCTATTCCATATGTTAGTATACATTTGAGTAGCCAAAGAATGTTATATTGGGCTGAAGTCCCTAAGTAACTAACAAGAAATAATTGGCAGATTATAATTGTGAACAATTAGACAGAAGTCTCGATGTGTAAATACGTTGAAGGACTAGAAAACAACGAGAAAGATGGAAAATTTAGGGCAAAATTAACTTGGAGCATAGATAGAGGCAGGTGTTACAAAATAGGAGCCGAGAAACGACATATGTGTGCTGAGAGGAGCTGAGAGAATGCATTACAACGAGATGGTCAGAGTATCTTTTTCTGGCTATATTAGTGGTCATTACAATAGACACCAAGACCTAGTATTAATTTTCTTGTATCATTGGATGGATGAGGGCTATTATCCCTCGTATGGGAACCCTATACTGTTGCATTATTAGTTTGTTAATATAATGAAGTTGGGCAGTTAAAATTTGTAAAACATTATGTATATTTTGTGCACTAGTAGATTTATTATTGTTTGTATTTTGTTGTGCATAGTAGTCTTGTTGAGATACTTGGTCTAGTAAAATCAGTGATTTAATATTCTATGCTAGGCACCAATATCACTGAAAAAATAACAAGTACAAGTAATATCAATATCACTAGAACTAATACATCATGACTGAGATAATTCTTTTTCACTACTCCCTTCCTTGATACTATGTGAGTTTCTAATATTCCTATTATTTTCTTGAAGCTTTCGTTTCGATAACTTTGGAGAATTTGACTTTATGACAAATCTGTGAATTTTATTTATATTATTGTTCCCATAAAATGGATTGGATTTGGAAAAATATTCCATAACATGTAGTCACTCCATGCAAGAAACCCCTCCATCTCCCATGGGTTATTAGAAATTCCTATTTATAGAGGAAAAGTAGGAGAGATAAAGTAAAAACACTTATGGATTGTCGGTGCTTATAATGAACTACATATCTTTTACTTGTCACGAGAAATAATTTTAAATTCCTATGTAACTTAGAGAAGAGGAAAAAACAATACAAAGAAAAATGATATAAAGGATTGACATTACATAGAAAAGTAAAGGTAAAAATAAGTTTAAAGCCATATAATAAAAGTGTTGATAAAGACAAAGTAGCTGAGGATGGTTAATTGGGTCTGGCTATAGCTCAAGAGAATGAGATTTGTAATTCTCCCTATTTCAGGTTCGATTCCCACTTTGTGATGTTGCATTCTTCCTCTCTTCACGACAGAAAGAGACCAGAGAATTCTTAATTGTTCCCTTCAAAAATAAATATTTTGGTTTATCCTAAGTAGCTTCCCCAAAATGAGGGAGAATACCAGGTCACCTGGTGGGATTTCAAAATGAGGGAGAATACCAGGTCACCTGGTGGGATTTCAAGGGAAACAGAAATGCATTACCAAAAAAACAAAAAAAGAGGACTGAAGCACTTGATTAATATGATAATAGTTGTCGAGAATTTAAGGAAATTTGAAGATAAACTGACATATGTGATAAGGAAAACATTTTGGAAGACAAAAAACTAAGAGACAGATCTGCAACAAACTGATAAATCTAGGAGAAACTATGCACTTATAATAGAAATTACAATGGAACATCAATTTAAAACCGTAATAACTTTAATATGAGACTTCAAAATTGGTTCCAAAAAGAACTTTAATACCAGTGGAAAAACCTAACTCGGACCATTGAAAAGGGGAAAATATCATAATAGACTAAACAACTAGATCCTGCATTACAATATTTTAGAGATACAAACATGGACAACATCATGAACCTTACCTAGCAAAAATACACACAGAACGAAGGATTCTTCTTCTAAAAGCTAGTAAATTTCCCACGATTTTTTTTATCACAAATCTCTAGGTCAAAATGCATGTAATTCAATAAAGGGATTCTAAAATTATTTCAATTTAACTATATTCTTATCTGAAAAGAAAACGTAAACCAAAAGATCAAAATACTCAAATAAAAAGAGGGATGTAGTGATCTGTGTTTCCAAAAGCACAAACAGTGCACCTTTTCCCACGAGCCCCGTCGTTCTTACCTTTTTGTATTATTATTTTTATGGGTTGACTCCCTACCTCATTAATGTCTAGTCTATTCACCATTTTTTCTTAGCGTTGTTGAGTAATGACTTATTCTCTTGAAATTTTACATATCTCATGAATTATTTATTTATCCATTAAGGAACAATGTTGGTTAAGATTTTTAAAACTAAATAACCAGCTAAATGAGTTTAGCTATGAAAAAACCATGCTCAAGTTCAGTTGATTTAACTTAGTATTAGCATCTCTAGCATTTTCTAGAAATTTATGATATCTGATTTATTTTACTAGTTTCAATAATTTCAATCTATTTCCGAGCATCATTTAATGAAATAAATAATTCATAATGCACAATACCTATCAATAATGTTTTGCAGATACGGTAGTAAGTAAAGTATAGTTCACATGGAAAAAATTTACAATTAAACACCCATGAGCCATAATTGTATTAATATAGGTGGCCTTTAAAAGAAGTATTAGTTTTCACTGAACTTTTTTACAAGTGACAAGTACTACCATGTGATTCATTTCACTAATTTTAATCATAGACTTTCATTATAAACTCTAGAAATGAGGTGTAACAATGTATGCTTCATTTCACTAATTTCAATTAAAAATGGCATTCATAAATAAATGAATAGGTTTACATTAATGTAAATCTATTTTAAGTATGGATTGTTAAGTTCAAGGAGGTCAAGGAACATGAAGTAACCCTCAAACAATCCCATAGATACACTCTAACGGATATTTATATCTCAACATGGATATGGGAGCCATGGCATGTTGTTCTACATAAAGAGAAACAATAATTGTTAGTGTGTATGGTTTTCTAGTAATAGTGTGTGCAATTCTAAGAATCCAAATATGCTATTAGAATTTGTGCACATTCTTGTAATGAACATATTTGTAGAATTATTTATACAACAATATGGCTTTAGAGTAATTTAGATTTACATTAATTGACCAAGTTTAAATCAACATACTTTTAATTCAAATTAATAAAATCATTCTCTATGAATCTTGTGCAATAATCAACCATGGTATGTAACTAAACCAAAAAAACCCACAACAAATAATGTGTTATCTCTCTAAGATGTGAGAAACAAACTCCTATTAACCCTTAAAACACTTATATATCAACTTCAAACCCTCTTTGTTGTCCCTCCTTCCAAAGGGAGTATAAAACTATTACATATGGTAAACTTATACTTTATACTATATATAATGGTTATAATTTTAGCATTATAAATGGATTGATAGACCCCTTTAAGATGGTTATTAAATCCATATACCTAAATTTTAATATTGCAAACATATTAGAGACCCCCTTAGAGGGGTCTCTAAATTTTAACACTATAGATGTATTAAGAAACCCCTTCAAGGAGGTCTCTGAATCCATATGCATTGTTAAAATTTAGTGAAATGTAACACTTTAGTATCAAAATAACAATTTTCCATTTGTCGAGTGACAAAATTTAAAATGACTATTATAAATGACTAATTCATATGCATTTTCCTAGTTGGTCATATTTTTATTCTTGGACTATAGTAGTCATTTACATTAATCATTTTTAATTTTACCACTTATTATCTATTCATATATTTTAGTCCTAAGCAAAATTATCCATTTAAGTTAGTCGCTTTTAGTGGGGTTCGTATATTTTATCCATAGACTAAATTAGTTATTTAGGTAGTCATATTTAGTTGGGTCACTTAAAATTGCTAAAATGTAGTTTTAATTCACTTAAAATAACTATGGTGACTAACTCTTTTAGTCATATAGTCACTAATCTCTCATTTTTTTACTAGTGATATGAAGTAGGGGTTCCCATATTTTCACGAACAAGTGGAATCTTAGGGCACCCAGTTTTTCACAAGCAAGCCTTGTCGTGTTGGGGTTTTTGCCACCCAACAACATTTCAATAAGCGACGCCATGTTTCATGTTTCCCCTTCTCTAAAGAACAACATTTCAATAAGCGACGCCGTGTTTCATGTTTCCGCTTCTCTAAAGAACAAATTATACTCAAACAATCTTGGAATTTAATTCCAACTGTAACACATAATAGCTGGACATAAATATGATTTCATTAGATATTTCAGATTGTTCGATGCCGCAAAGTCTTCTGATATTTTGCACATTGATGAGCATTAAATGCGTAGAATTGAATTCCCCTGTAATCGCCGACTTGTTTTCTTGAGAAAGGCATCACCGCTTCTGCATTCAATACGTAGATAAGCGTTACAGGATATTTTGGTTATTTTATTGTTTAAAATCACATATTTTTCCTATAAATGTAATGAACAACAGTTCTATTTTTTAAGAGAATGAACAACAGTTCCGTTTTCAAGAGAGAAGGTTAGAAGACTGAATAGTGAGTCTCTTCTGTAAACCCACAGCAGTGCTGAACCTGCAATTTTTTGAGATAGTGAAAATTGGTTTCTGGAACTGAAGTGTTCCTGTTTGTAATCCCTCTGTCAAGAGGAAGACGAATTTGCATTAGCTTGTTTACTGTTTATGAATACAAGTTTACTGTTTCGCTTGTTTACTGTTGCTGTTACACCAAGCGTCAAAATCACGTTGCTATTACACGGTAATTCTAAAAGTGACTTGACATCAATTGTTTTACGTTGTTGTTACACCAAGTGTCAATCATCTTACATTGTAAGTCAAAAAGTGACTTGACGTCAAAAACACGTTGTCGTTACACCGTAAGTCAAAAAGTGACTTGACGTCAAAAATCACGTTGCTGCAACACCAAGATCAGTGTTGCTGCAACACCAAACTGTGTTGCTGCAACACCGTTTCCAGTAAGCGATTTTCTGTTTTTCTGAGTTAAAAACAGAGTATAAAAACAGAGTGTTGTTTAGTGTTTCTCCAACACCAAATCTTGTTGCTGCAACACCATTTCCAGAAAACAATTTTTTTCCAGTTTTCTGTGCAGAAACAGGGTAAAAACAAAGCATTTTTTTGTCTGTTTGTTATGGAATTTAGCAGAAAATTCCAACATGGTATCAGAGCCGGTCTAGGCACTTAGTGAGTCAAAAACAAGGTTTGTTTTTCACTGTAGGAGCTGTAAGAATCTTATTGAGTAGATTTCTTCCAGCAGAGAAAGTTTTTGCTTGTTTTTAATTTTATAGTCAATATCTCTTCTTTACCTATACAGAGTTAAGATACAGATTTAAGATGACAGATGCTGGAACATGTTTGAAAAATTCACAAATGCCACAATTTAATGGGAAAAATCACAGTTATTGGTCCATAACAATGAAAGCATTGTTTGCTTCTCAAGGAATATGGGAGCTGGTTGAAACTGGCTATGCTGAACCTGCAGATGCAACAGCATTGGTTGTTTTGACAGTAGCAGAAAGAGACCAGCTGAAGAGCGACAGAAAGAAGGATGCCAAAGCCTTGTTTTTTCTCTTCCAATCAGTACATGAAAGTATCTTTTCCATGGATTGCAGCAGCAACAAAATCCAAAGAAGCATGGGATATTCTCAAAACTGCCTATCAAGGCATGGAGAAGGTGAAGACTGCAAAGTTGCAGATGTTGAGGGGAGACTTTGAAACACTCAGCATGAAGGAATCTGATACAATAGATTCATTCTTCACTCAGGTTATTGGGCTGATAACCCAGATAAGATCTCATGGTGAAATTCTTGAAGAAAGAAGAATCGTAGAGCAGATCTTGAGATGTTTACCCTCAAGGTTTGAAGCTGTTGTAGTAGCAATAGAAGAAACAAAGGATCTCTCACAGTTCATGGTAGATGAACTGAGTGCTTCTCTTATGTCTCATGAACACAGATTGAGTAGAGGAACAGATTCCTCTTTTGAGCAAGCATTCAAGACTGAGATGTCTTTCAGCCAAAGAAAAGGTCAAGGCAGAGTAAATAACAGAGGTCGTGGAAGAAGCCAAAATAGAGGCAGATATTATCCTGCAAGCACAAGCGGAAGGAGCTGCAATCAGAACCAAGATGAAGGTTCAAGCAAACAACAAGCTCATGGACAAAGGTATGACAAAACCCAAGTTCAATGTCATTATTGTAAGAAATATGGGCACTACGCCAATGAATGTAGGAAAAAACAAAATGACATGAATAGTAGGCAAAATGCTAATTTTGCAAATGAAGAAAAATAAGAATCCAAAGAATGTGTTGTTAACATGTAACATTGCACAAGACAAACAAGAAGATTTTTGGTTCTTAGACTTAGGTTGTAGTAATCACATGACTCAAAATATTGAAAATGTTTGCCAATATGGATGAAGATGTGAAATCTGAGGTAACAACAAGAACTGATAGTAAGATATCTGTCAAGAGTAAGGGCAGAGTAAGTATCCGAGCAAGAAATGGAGAAAAGATGATTTTTCCAGAGGTATACTATGTACCTGGTCTGAAATGTAATCTTTTGAGCATTGGACAACTCATTGACAAAGGTTACAATGTGTTCTTCAAAGATGATATGTGTACAATCAGAGATATACCTCCAAGTAAGAAGTCATTGCACAGGTGCAGATGACCAGCAATAGAATGTTTCCTCTCAAACTCAAGGTAGATTTGAAGGAAGGAAGAACTATTGTGGCTGTAACACAAGAAGTTTTTCACGAACAAGTGAAAGATGAGAATTAGTTGTGTCACTTGAGATTTGGACATCTCAATTTTGGAGGCTTGAATCTGTTGCATAGAAAGGGAATGGTAAAGGGATTGCCGTTGATTGAGAAACCGGACAACCTTTGTGAAGGCTGCATCTTGGGCAAGCAACACAAAGAAAGCTTTCTAGAAAGAAAGCATATAAGGGCAAAAGCACCCTTGGAAATTGTTCACTCTCATGTGTGTGGACCGATGCAAATACCATCATTTGCTGGAAATAGATATGTTTTAACTTTTGTTGATGATTACACCAGAAAGACATGGGTGTATATGCTGAAAGAGAAGAGTGAAGTGTTTGAGAAATTCCACCACTTCAAAACTCTTGTTGAGAAGCAGTGTGGGCATTATATCGAAGTGCTCAGAACAAATAGAGGAGGAGAATACATCTCCCAATACTTTCTGCATTTTTGGAGAGAGAATGGCATACAAAAGCAGTTCACTGCAAGGTATACACCTCAACAAAACGGTGTTGCCGAAAGAAAGAATAGGACCATTCTTGACATGGTTAGAAGTATGCTGAAGGAAAAACACTTGCCTCATGAGTATTGGGCAAAAGCTGTCACTTGCGCAGTTTACATCTTGAATAGATGCCCAACTAAAGCTGTCATGAACAAAATATCAGAAGAAGCATGGAGTGGTCAAAAGCAAACTGTCACTCACATGAGAGTATTTGGTTGTGTAGCTTATGCACATGTACCAGATTAGCTAAGGAAAAAGTTGATAGTAAGGGGGAGAAGCGTGTGTTTATTGGCTATTGTGATGAGTCAAAAGCATACAAACTCTATAATCCATCCACTAAGAAATTGATAGTAAGCAGAGATGTGCAGTTCATTGAAGATGAAGCTTGGGATGGAAGCTTAGAAAAAACAGTGAATGTGAAGACAATTGTGTCTCATGAAGAAGAAGAGGAAGGGACAGTAGCAAATAATCCTTCCTTCGTGGCTCCTCCTCCACCAAAGCAAATTCAGCAAACAACACCACAATCTGGAATTTGAACAGCCTTAAGAAGTCAAAGAAGTGCTTCTTCAAGCACACCACAGGGATCAGTAATACCCTCAAGTTCGAATGGAACTCCAAGCACACCAAGAAGACCAAGATTCAGAAATCTGAATGAGATTTATGAACAAGGAGTGGTAAGTAACAATACTAGTCTGAATTCATTATTTTCTTTGTATTGTCATGTTGATGATCCAGTTCATTTTGAAGATGTTGTAAATGAAGATAAATGGATTGAAGCAATGAATGAAGAAATTGGTGCAATTGAAAAGAGTAAAACATGGGAGTTAGTGGACCTCCATGAAGGCAAAGAAGCAATTGGAGTTAACTGGGTCTATAAGACCAAAAGCAATGCTGAAGGAAAGATTGACAGGCACAAAGCAAGACTTGTTGTGAAAGGCTACAAGCAGCAACAAGGCAAAGATTATGATGAAACCTTTGCACCAGTAGCAAGGATGGAAACAGTCAGAACAGTGTTGTCTATTGCAGCACAACACAAATGAAAGATTTATTATATGGATGTTAAATCTGCATTCCTGAATGGAGTGTTAAAATAAGAGGTTTATGTTGAACAACCTCCAGGTTATGAAGTTGATGGCCAAGAGCATAAATTTTGCAAACTGAAGAAGGCTCTTTATGGGCTGAAGCAAGCCCAAAGAGCATGGTACAGCAAAATAGATGCTTACCTAATTGAGAATGGGTTTGATAAGTGTGATGGTGAACCCACACTCTACATAAAGGAGAATGACGGTAAGATTATTATTGTTGTTTTATATGTAGATGATTTGATTTTTACTAGCAATGATGCTTCTCCCATTGCTGATTTTAAAGAAGTCATGAAAAATGAATTTGAAATGACTGACTTGGGCTTCTTAAGATATTTTCTTGGAATTGAAGTAGACCAAAGTGAAAATGGTGTTTTCATTTCTCAAGATAAATATGTAGAAGCAGTGTTGAAGAGATTTAACATGCAGAACAACAAGGTAGGTATGACTCCAACTGTAGTGGGATTGAAATTGACCAAAGAAGACAGCAGCAAGGATTTTGATCCAAAATTGTACAAGAGCATAGTTGGTAGCTTTATGTACTTGACTGCAACTAGGCCAAACAGTATGCACGTTGTGAGTTTAATCTCCAGATTTATGGAAAGACCAAAAGAGACTCATTGGCAGGCAGCCAGGAGGATTCTAAGGTATGTAAATGGAACGAAGGGGTTTGGTATTTTATACTCCTCTTCTGAAAGTTTCATGTTGACAAGTTACACTGACACTGATTGGGTTGGAAGTGTTGATGATAGAAAAAGCACATTGGGATATGTGTTTCATATGGGATCGGGAGCCATCTCATGGGCTTCCAAGAAGCAACGAGTTGTGCCTTTGTCAACAACAGAGGCAGAGTATGTGGCAACAACAGCAGTAGCATGCCAAGCAGCGTGGCTGAGAAGAGTTCTCAGAGATTTGTGTCATGAACAATAAAATGACACAACCATTTACTGTGACAATAGCTCAGCATTAACATTGTCTAAAAACTCTGTTTTTTATAAAAGAACAAAGCACATAGATACCAAATTTCACTTCATACATGAATTGGTTAACAATGGTGAAATTGTTTTGCAGCACTGCAGAACAGAGGATGAGCTAGCTGATATCTTGAAAAAACCATTAGCAAAGAAAAGTTTTGATCATTTCAGGAAATGCCTGGGTATGCAGCAGTTGAAATTAAGGGGGAGTGTTGGAATTTAATTCCAACTGAAACACATAATAGCTCGACAGAAATCTGATTTCAGTAGATATTTCAGATTGTTCGATGCTGCAAAGTCTTGTGATATTTTGCACATTGATGAGCATTAAATGCGCAGAATTGAATTCCCCTGCAACCGCCGACTTGTTTTCTTGAGAAAGGCATCACCGCTTCTGCATTCAATACGCAGATAAGCGGTACAGGATATTTTGGTTATTTTATTGTTTAAACTCAGATATTTTTCCTATAAATGTAATGAACAACAGTTCTGTTTTTTAAGAGAATGAAAAGCAGTTTTGTTTTCAAGAGAGAAGTTTAGAAGACTGAATAGTGAGTCCCTTCTGTAAACCCACAACAGTGTTGAACCTGCAATTTTCTGAGATAGTGAAAATTGGTTTCTGGAACTGAAGTGTTCCTGTTTGTAATCCCTCTGTCAAGAGGAAGACGAATTTGTATTAGCTTGTTTACTGTTTATGAATACAAGCTTGATGTTTTGCTTGTTTACTATTGCTGTTACACCAAGCGTCAAAATCACGTTGCTATTACACGGTAAGTCTAAAAGTGACTTGACGTCAATTGTTTTACGATGCTGTTACACCAAGCGTCAATTGTCTTACGTTGTAAGTCAAAAAGTGACTTGACGTCAAAAACACATTGTCGTTACACCGTAAGTCAAAAAGTGACTTGACGTCAAAAATCACGTTGGTGCAACACCAACATCAGCATTGGTGCAACACCAAACTGTGTTGCTGCAACACCGTTTCAAGTAAGCGATTTTCTGTTTTTTCTGAGTTAAAAACAGAGTGTTGTTCAGCATTGCTGCAACACCAAATCTTGTTGCTGCAACACCATTTCCAGCAAACAATTTTTTTCCAGTTTTCTTTGCAGAAACAGAGTAAAAACATAGTATTTTTTTGTGTGTCTGTTATGGAATTTAAGAGAAAATTCCAACAAACAATATATTGTTGGGTGATCTGTGGAGTCTCAAAAATTCTTCTAATGAATATGAGGATGTTATTGTTGGTTCTAGTAGTTTTGTAGCAGGAGTAACACATTGTTGTATATTCCAGTAGTCACATGTGATTGTCTAGAGCATGTTGTTTCGAGGAGGAAGGTGAATCTGAAGGTGTTGATTGGGATTTTTTCTAATCTTTTGGAGTTTTTCGTGATTGTCACACCTAATTTTTATAGTTGGAAGCGATGGAAATTGGTAATGGTTTTTTTTGCAGACGAGGGTTTTGATGCAATGATGTTCACGGTTTTTGCATATAAAGAACTCCAGATTGTGACTACGAGTTTTTCTAGAAAGTTGGGGAGTGGAGGATTTGGTTTTGCTTATAAGGGTACCCTCACAGGGTTGATCCCAATTGTTGTCAGGAAATTGGAGAGGCGGGAAGGTGGTGAGAAACAATTCTAAATGGAGCTAAACTTATTGGGATTATCCAACATGTAAATCTTGTTCTTCTTAGCGGATCTTGTTCTAACATTGATTAGAGGCTATTGGTCTATGATTAAATTCCTAATGGATGTGTTAATGCAATTTTGTTCTAGGAAAAATAGAAATTTCTAGACTAGAAGACTCAATTTCAAATTCCACTAGGAACAACAAGGGTGATTTCTAATCGATATTCACATTCATATGAATAGAAATAAAGTCTTTTTCATCTTGGTTGGGAAATCAATGGAAGCAAAGTATTTGCAGGTGAGCTTGATTACATGCCTAATGGATTTTTGAATGCATTTTTGTTCAAGGAACAACATATATTTATAGACTAGAAGACCTAGTTTCAAAGTGCACTAGGAATAACAAGGGAAATTACCCATCTATATTCACATTCCAGTGAACAGAAATCAAGTCTTTTTCATCTTTGTTGAGAAATTAATGGGGGGTGGGGTTTGCAGGTGAACATAAATCCTTCGAGGCCTTTGAGTAAGAGAAAACATTACGTTGTGGGTGAAATATTGAAGAGGGATCACATCTACAAGCCCACATTTGCAACTAGCGTTGATACGAAAGAAGCTCACAACTCTCCTTCTTCATAGTTCTGAAAGGAAATTTCCAACAATTCTAGAATAATCTTGTTTTCATTGGGTTTGAGGCACCAAGTCTTTTTCCCACAGGTTGGTTTCCTATGGCGTGAGGACCTATGTATGGACTTGTCCATATATATTATTTATAATTGAATCAGTGATTTCTTATTGTGTCAAAATTGTTTCATTCACGAGATCTGATTCACTCAGTATTCAATGGTTACTCTTATTTTTTTGGTACAATCAAAATTTTCTTAGTTATTTGACGGTTTATATATCTTAGTGCTATGCTAATTTCCATACTTGGATTGTTTTTTACGTTTTTATGGACATTGGAAAGTAATCACTATTTGTTATAGCCTTATATATATTATGGAAAATTGGATTAGAGCTTCGTTAAATTACATTTTTTTCAAAGAAATATTGATCCTTCAGTATGGGCATTTTATCGCAATGTAACTGGAAGCTACTGGATATAGAAGCCTCTGCATGAACTCCGAATTGTAGAATATTGGGAATTGTGGGATGGCACTACACATATTTTTATAAATAACTAAAATATCCATTTTATTGAAGTTAAAATGTCTAAATATTCTCATTAAATTTTATGAACAAAATATTAAATAAAACTGAAGTTGAATGGATAGGGGAGAGTGTTCTATTGCAGGGACATTCTATTGCGACGCTGCATAGTGTTATGAAACACAAGAAAAAGGATTCTTATTTGTGGAAATATGACTGTGGCAGAAAAATCTAGATCCGCATTGAAAATGTTAGCTCTAACATATCAGGTAACCACTTGCAAATGGGACAAAACCCTTCTCAAATCGTAGAATGTTGGTAAGGAAGGTGGAAAATGATGGGTGGCTAAAGTAACAAGGTTATTACACTCTAAAATAGGTTTTTGGGTCCTGGGCCTCTTTAACGGTTGATAGGAAAGTAAAATATTCTTTTCAACCTTCGTAAGAGATTGTTGGGCACCCATAAACACATACTTCAACTTCTTTAAAGATTTTTAGGCATTAGAGAACAATTAAGAAAATAATGTAATGACTTATATGCTTAAAGTATTCATGCAGACCTTAAAAACAAATATTCTACAGGAAATCATTCTCACGTATCACTTATGTTGCAAGTGTAATGATTGTTGTTGGAAATTCTAACACAACAAAACAATCCACAACAATGGTATTTCACGAGCAAAACTCCACACCCAAGGATCTAATGTAGATGTGAAACAGTATGGGTCCTTTGGGAGGCTAATCATGTAACTCAATGCTCATTTGATTTTGAAGGGCTTACGAGATGATTCTTTGCAAGTCATACCACTTCATATGGTTTTATGGGTTCACGTCAAAAGAATAGATGGAAGAGGTACGCAAGAAATTTTATTATAGAAAATAGTTTTGTATCAATGCCATGTACAATCATAGGCATGTTCACAGAGAAATCCACAATTTCTTGTCAGTTAGCAACTGTGCATGCAATGAAAATATCACATGTGTGACGAACATTGGTGATGAATAATATTGGATGTATGTGACAATATGCTTCTCCCTTACTTTTAAGTTGTATCTATCCTATATTTCGTTGTCTAAAATATACACTCTTCACAATCTATCATGATGTGAAAATTATGAAATTTGCAAAGTTGTGGAGCAGAGTGGCTCCCTTGCAAATGTTTTTCAGTTCCCATATGAGATTGTTGTTTCATTTGAGCTGGAAAAGATATAACAAGTAAGGGAGAAACACGAAAGAAAACTTTTGATTGGCTAAAGAATAGGTAACCATGGGAAAGTAGATTAGAAGAGAGGAAGCGCAGAGTTGAAAAACCTAGAAAAGGTCCTACAAAAAGGTAAACATGAAAAAAGGCAAGAATTCAATCCATAAGTTAATGTAGTCTAGAATAGACCTTACCATTAAAGAGGAGAAAGTGTGAAGAACAAAGGCAAGGCTAAGCAAATATTGAGAAGGTGAAGGAAAAAACTAAGCCAAGGGAAGAAAATCTCGAAGTCACTATGTGAGGTAGTGTTTGATCTTCCCTATCACAAGCTACAATGTTTTTAAGTTTGGTTCTAATTTTTTTTTATTTATAAAACAAATCTCCATCTTGTGAAAGAAATAGAGTCTCTGTGTTGAAGAGGAAAAAATCGAGACAAGAATCTCATAAACTCAAGCAAGAGCCTAGCAGGAAACAAATAATCTTAATTATTATTGGCAGGCTTGTAAAATTATGTATGTTGGTTTATTAAGTAACAAATTTTATCAAATAGGCTATAAGCAAGGACTCAAATGTGTAGTGAAGAGAATTGTGTGATGGCTTTTGGGAGGGCAGTTTCTCCACATCCACCTTTTCAAGGTTTAAACCCATTAGCATTATGAGAATAAATTTTAGTAGGTTGAGAAATAGGCACTTAAGATTTTATTTGGAGATGTGAAATTAAAATTTATTTATTGTTGGTCAGTGTCATGTGCAAATATACATAGTAGGTATCAATTAGAAGGGTACTTAGTGAAAAACATAAGGAAGTTAATTTGGATAAGTTATTTTTACTTGGGATGGGGTCCAAATTATGGATGATTAGTGTAAGTCTATTATGAGTAATTTTTTTCAATTTATTATGTGGATATTTCCACTTTAATTTGTCATAAAATCAATATTAATTTAATGTTAAACATTTAAAGACTTGTATATTTTTCTCATATTAAATATTGAAATATTTTAATTATAAAAATGGTTTCTCATATAAATATATTACTTGAAAATTGAAATATTTTATTTATGGTTTTAATTTTTTTTAATGCAACCTATCAATTTCATATTAAAGTAATTATATGTAGCTTTGCAATATATAATATGGTATATTTTCTAGTTCTCTGTATTTCAGCCATCAAAAAGTTACAACATCAAAATACACATGCACATTAAAAATACACTAAATATTAAAAAAAAACAACCAAAAAAATTAAATTTAATATATCAATATTATTTCCATAATTATGAAACCAATCTATAACTTCTTCTAATTTAACAATCTTATCTAAGTACTTTACATCATTTTAAAGGAATTACTAACATAAATATCTTATAAACATTTTGTGAAAAGTCAAACTAATTCAATTAAACAAATCTATCTAAAAATTAAACAACATCTCTCAATTAGACCATCAAATTATTAAGATATTCAATTAAACTAACATAACTCACAATACTAGAAAACAAAGCAACATTACATCAATTAATTTCTATTTAAATTATTTACTTTTCCTATTATAAAATAATAATAGAATATTAACTTATCGTGACCTATGTGTGTGCCTATGGATGGAAGTGCCTGCGAGCAATAATGAAGAGTACACGTGATTTACATACCACCGCCCCACACAGGCTCAAGGCAATGGGTGTGGTGGCCCTCGGCATGAGTACATGCAAGGGTGGTGGGAAAGGTGGTAGAGATTGTGGGGGAGAGGTTGGGTGTATAGCAATTAAGGTGAGACAAACGGGTAATAATTGCAATTTGGCTTGTGGAGCAAGGAGATGGAATAGTAGAGAGGGAAGACAATGAAAATAGTGGCACCAACCTTGGAGTGATAACAAGAATGTATCTTGGCTTTTCACCTCATTTGCAATGTCCACATAGTTTTATTTTTGTTGGGGGGAGAGGGAGATCCTTGGGAAGGGTAATTGGGGGAAATGCAAGGGGAAATGGAGGAGGCGTTGAGCTACAATAGTTTGGCTATGCGTGTTTATTTTGAACTTGCGAGGATTTGACCTTGCATGTGGCTATGTGGACCTTGATTTGGATGGCAATGGGAACAGGAGCTTTGGATACTGTGGGCTGAGTGGGGCTAGCCGAAGGGGGCGGGTAGTCAAAATCTTGACATCAAAGGCTGAAGGTAGCAAAGGGAAAGTAATATGTTGGGTAGGAGGATGGACCAATGGATGTAACCATGGCAAGCTATGGGGAACTCGGAGTAATCACTGTGCCAAGAGACCAACTAGGATCCCTATGGGGGAGGTCGGGCATGATAAGGGTAGATAAATTGTGCTGACTTACTTGGTAGAGGGGAATGGGACTGCACTACACGGGAGGAAACTGGTCGAGCTGAGGCTAAGCTCATTTCCTTGGCCTTGGCAGGGGTTTGTCAACCAAACTAAGTATGTGAGGCAATCAGAGGGGAGGACTGGAAATCTAGAAGGGATATGGAGTTCAGACCTTTCTCTGGACTAGCTCTTCGACCATCCTAAGCCCGATATTACTAGCAATTGGAAAAACGCAATGAAAAGGGAGAATGACAGGATGGATAGATCCAGTGAGGATAAAAACAAAGGATATAATATGTTACAATGTTCACATTAACAACTCTTTTGTGTGAACATGTATTGAACCGTGTTGATATGGCTCGTCCAACGAGAGGAAGGGGACGTGGAGGACAGGGTCAGGAGCCTCGAAAGTTAAGGAACCGAGCACGTTGGAACACTGTAGAGGAAGGAAACCGGTGGAACATCTTACTAGTGAAGCAACTGCAACATATCGAGAGGGAACAAATGAAGGCATTCAGAATTTGCTAGAAGAATGGGAAAAGGAAATCAAGCAGGGTAGTGAGACAAAGGATGAAATGGAGAGTTGGAGGACACTAGTCCTGGACCATGGGAATACCAGAAAAAAATAACCCAATTCAAGCAAACATTATACCTCTATTGGTTAATGAAAACCCTGATGGATAAGGCCATGGGACAAATCTCGATGGGGATGGTAGTATCTCTCCAAGGGATGCCGAGCTACAAACAGGGTGTGCAGAGAATTCAGTTTCAATGTCATAAGCAGAACATTAGACTGGACATAATTGAAAGACACATTCCATGCATCCTGGAATTGTCTGAGATGCCTAGAGTAACTTTCAAGGATCCAACACCCGTGGAATCGACATCGGAAGAGCAGAATGGCTAGTGAGTTTACCATGTTTACTTTTGTTATATGCCATTAGCATTTACTTATTATCATGCATGTATAAGTATAGATATATATATAGAGTCTCATCATGAAATAGAGACATATATAGTTTTGCTAGAAAGATTGAGACTTTATTGTTTTTGAATGGTTTAGAAAAGAATAAGTAGCCAACGGACTTGGTTTTCAATTGTGCAAGTTGAGACCACCTAACCAATCTATATGGTGTAAATTTGCCAAATATAAATAGAAAATAAAAAGTCCTACCAAACTTTAATTTTTTTTTAATAAAATACTAATTTATAATATAATATCTTATAACATGAACGCAAAATATATGGAAACGAAACCAGCTTAACTATATGAAACCATTGAATTATTAAACCTTTCAATTAAACTAACGTAACCCACAGTGATATCAGAAAACAATGGAAGCGAAACCAGCTTACCTATATCAAACCATTGAATTATTAAACTTTTGAATTAAAATGAGATAACCCACACTGATATCAATTAACTAGGATCAATTAACTTCTCTTTAAATATTTATTTTTCTTATTATAAAATATTTCTTTCTAACGTTAATATCGTATAACCCTTTTGCGAAAATTTAAGCTAATTCAATTGAAAAAAGCATAAGTCACAACTGTATCTGAATACTAAATAAGTTACCTAAATTAAACCATTGAATTTTGGAAATATTCAATTAAACTTAACCCACATAGAGATCAGAAGATTAAGCAGGTTGACATGACATCAATTAAACCGTTGAATTATAAAGATGAAAGTATAAATTAATTTCAGGGCACAGACCGTGTTAAAAAATGAGAGTATATATATAGAGAGAGAAACGTTAAACTAGCGTTTTGAAAATTTAACGAGACGTAATGCGTAAGTCAAATTCAATTTATACCTGTCGAATAACTTATCGAATTATAATTAATTCCCAGGGAAC
Source organism: Pinus taeda (assembly GCA_000404065.3). Classification (NCBI taxonomy): domain Eukaryota; kingdom Viridiplantae; phylum Streptophyta; class Pinopsida; order Pinales; family Pinaceae; genus Pinus; species Pinus taeda. Next base: position 23,100 of record APFE030957924.1, read on the forward strand.
GCCAAATTCCCCGGAGGCCCAACGTCCTTAATTTCAATCGGAACTAAATTCTTCCGAGAGACCGAATGCAATGCATCATCCGGGAGGATGGCTAATGAAGGCGGGTGATTTACGTAGCATGAATCATGATGCTTCAGGAATTCAAGCTTTACACTGCAGATATCCTACTCCAAGAATTATAAATAGAAGCTTGTGCTCATGGTTGTCATTGTCACTTGGTCCTGCTGGCGCTTCACTAGTGCCTGATATGGTGATCGATTGATCTGCTTCCACTCCGTTAATCATTCGTTCTAGAAAAGTGATTACCAAATCTAAACATTTATAGAAGCGCAGAACATGGCCAATCGCACCAAAGAAGGTAACGATCTTAGTTGTATATTCCACCGGCTTTCCTCTATCGGAATGCGTTAGGTCTTGAAAGTAGCCGTTGTCTATATCTAATCATCCTTTTACACGTAGTTGGATTGGGGTATTATCTCCCATTAGCCATATGGTGTGATGCCATACTATGAATAATCCAAGAACTAGAAGAAACAAAATTTCTACAAGTGTATAAGATTTACCTCGATTATCTAATACTTTCTGCTTCTAGGATTGTGTTGTTCCAGTGTCTGTTCCCTGATGTCAATCTTTTCTTCATAAATGCAAATTCTGGATGAAAGACTCTATTGCAGTAACAGCAAGTGTGTTTCCTTCTTCTCTTCCACCTCTAATTTTTTTTGTGAGTAGAAAGACTCATCATTGTATTTATACTTTTATCCTTTTCTATTATTATGTTTTTTTGCTTTATCTTATTCTTTCTAGTAAGTGCATCCATTGAACTTGTGAAGGTTCACATTTTAATATGTTTGTCTTTTTCTTGCATTAAATTCAATGAAAAGTCCATGCAAATTCCTGATGAAAGCCTTTATTGCAGTAAGGGTGCTTCTTCTTTTCCTTCTTAAACCTCCAATTTTTTGAGCGGGAAAACTCATCATTATATTTATAATTTTATCATTTCATATTATCATGTTCTATTTTTCAATTTTGTTCTATCAGTGCATCCACATTAGAATTTTTGAAAGTTCACATTTTAATAAGTTTGTCTTTTTCTTGCACTAGACTCAATGAAAAGTCCATGGATGACATCTTCCAACTTAGACCCATCATTAATCTTGAAACACTCAATGAAGAAACAAAAATAGAGTATTCTGGTTTGAGTTTTGAGAGAATAAAAAATGCAAATTGTTTCTCTTTCTCTCCAATATTACATGCCATAAGTACGTTGTTTCTCTTTCTTTCCCATATCACATGTCATTAGCTTTCTATGTAGCAACTTGAACTTAGTGAAGAAGTTTTATAGGGTTTCAAAACTACTTTAGCTCAAAGATATAAGCTCATTCTCTAAAGCATGTCCACAATGGATGTTTTTCTGTGCTGAAGACACCCTTTAAGTGTTGTCCAAACTTCCTTTGGAGTGGTGGCTCGCTCTAGGTGAAAGAATATATGTAGAAAAATGTATAAACAAAGAAGCCTATAGTCTTCATCCATTTTGTTGAAGTATTTTGTTTTCTTGAGAGCTGCATTTAGGTTGACTTCATCAACCATAGTGATTCTAAAATGCCCCATACTTCTAAAAGGAAGAAGGATCCTTGGCTTCCATTCATGCTAGGTGGGAATGTAAGCATTGTTCCATCTTTATTCTTCAATTTTCAATACCTGCAAATATGGTTGTACTTTTCATCACCAACTTTGCTCTCATATCATGTGAAATTTTGTATTACAAGTGTAAAGAACATAGGCCTAAACAAAAGTGATAATTCCAAGCTAATAACTAAAGATGGAAAAAAAAAGATAGAATTCAATTTCTCTCTCAATATATAGCCTCCATGAGGGCATGGATTTTGAGTGGGTGTCGTAGTGCATGGATAACATCTCAAGTGTTAGAAATAATGCAGACTATAGTAGAATAGTAAATTGGTTCAGTGTACCTCATGATAGGAATTAGTTTCTATTTCTTAGGGTATTGTTCTAAATTCCCTAAAACCATGTGTTATTTAATGTGTGAAGTACATACACAATGTAGAGCGTTCTCGAGAGCAAGACTCTAGTGGTTCAGACTCTTTTTTATAGAGCTGACCAATGGATGTTTTTTATTAATTCAAACATCGCTTTTTAACAAAGTATGAGAGCGACAAGGCTGAGAAACCTATTTGCCCAGTGAAGAATTTGTCAGTGGCTAAATCTTGAAGTGGTTTGGGGGAAAAATTGCACTCATCCCATTGTGAGACTTCCTGCATTTTATTTTGGATGACTGTAGTGAATCCCTCATGCCGACCATCCAGATGGCTAATCGTGCCAACCCTACAAACAACAAAAGAAAGGGGGCTATGTCTTGGTGGTGGCTGCTGAGAGAAGACTGTGCTAAGGTCTCTCAAGAGAAGGCTCCGACGACCCTATAAGTGGTTCCTCACAAAATTGCCTTGGAGAGAGTGGAGTGTGGTGGAGACATGCCCAGAGGCCTGGTGGAGAGCGTGCGCAGACTGCAAGGGATCAACCAATAGTAGAGGCTGTTGAAAATACCAGAAATCAGACTTGTGAAGATGAGTGATTTCTGTCTTTAACATAGATCTCGGGTAGATCTAACATGTATTTTTTTTACCTGTCAATTTTTTCTTTAATCACCAAGATGAATAATCAAATGATTGAAGCATACTTGAAAGAGCATAACAAGCTCGATGGCTCCAATTATACAAATTCGAAATTCAATATGTAGACTTTGCTAGAAGTACAAAGTGCTTGGACTATTGCAAATGCGGATGAGCCAACAGTTGGATTAGCATCAATCTCAGATTGGGAGAAGTTAGAAGGTAAAGCAAGGACACTGCTAAGATGTCAGTGAGAGACTCCATCATACCACATATCATAGAATGTAAATGAGCAAGCGAAATAGCTGGAATTTTGAAGGATTTGTATGAGATCAGGAATACAAATTGTCTTATGTCCCTGAAGATCAAGATCTTATCCATGGAGATGGAGGAAAATGAAATAGTTGCTTCTTTCATAGCGAGGATCACGGATCTGAAGAACAAATTAGCAGATGTTGGTGAAACAGTTGCAGATACAGATCTAGTAATGAATGGTGTGACGGATGACTACCAAATGTTTATCACTATTGTTATCACCTGGATTGAACCTCACGCTGAAGGAAGGCAATGCCAAGGTAACCAAAAACCACACTTAACCAAGTAGCCAGCCCTACTAGGCCACGAGAGGTCTCTCTCCGTAAGGATCTCAGCTAGGATGAATCCGTCAAGAAAATAATATTAGGCTAGGTATAGTAGCACAAAGTTTGATTTGATTTTGAAGCATTTTGCTAGATCACGAGGAGCCAGAGAGTTAGGGCAAGGAAATTAGGTCAAAAATGTAGGGTATTTGATGGGGCAAGGTAGGCACAAAGCTCAACACTCTAGGCTTTGATGGGCGAGATGATTCAAGATAGGTGAGTAGCTAGAAAGATAATGCAAGTAAACATGGATTCTTCCTAAACTGAAGAAATCATGGAGTCTGAATATTTTCCCAAAATAGAGCGTAAATATTATGGGTTCTGCTTATGAAATTGAAAACATCCACTTAAATGATTAATGAAGTACAAAAAAAAATTTAACATATGATCACAATAGATAAAATTAAACTGAACATCATACCACATGGATCCCAAAGAAATAGCTGCAATTTTTCATTAATCTCGTGCTAAAACTGATACAAAATGAAGCCTACTCAAAGCATAAACATCCAACTGAGTCCAACCATTTACAATGAGAAAGGAGAAGAATATATAGACATTGATTAAACCTCCTCCCATCCTCAGGGGTCAAATCCTTAGTATGAGGAAGTAATCCATCAAAAAGAGAACAAGAAATTAGAATATAGGCAACCTAAGAACTTGCCTCTAAAAGGGAGAAAACTGATTCATTTATCCTCAAGGTAACTTTTGATCTAATCAATCTAAATTCTAGTAAATATTATCCATTATATTTACATGCCGAGTTACCATTTACATCAGTAAAAACATCATCCATGAGAGAAAACTCAAAATATAGTCATGGCATAGTGAAGTGAAAATTCAACATAAAATTGCCCTATGCCCAGTGCCCAAGCTCTATGCGCAACACTTTTTGTAGGGCCGTTTTGGAGGCCTTCATGATGTCGAAATTGGTCCTAAAATAGATTTTTGGAAAGCTCTTCAAGTATAATTTCTAGAACATCTTGAATTTATTCATTTGGAGTTCATTTGACTCGTAAAAAACTGATTCTCACAAGGCTACTTCTATGGCTTAAAAAGAAGGTAGAAAGGTCATTTTTTGGGTGTTTTTTGTCATTTTGGTTGACCAGTTCTACTCTAAAAGCTTAGAAAATGCATAGGGTGCATGTAATCATCATTGTGAATCCAAAACTGCTATCCATTTACTCATTGTATGCCCCTAGGAAAAGTGTAGCGCCAGTGGCGCTACGCATAGAGCCAAAATTTATGTGTCAAAAATGGCTAAATTCTTCAAAAGGAAAAAATTCTTTAAAACTTACTCAAAATTTGTGGAGAACACCATCATCAAGTGTCTTGGTTAGCCAAGGAAGATTTAGCAAGAAACCTAAGCCTATCACCCTCTTTT
>APFE030957927.1:0-13600 GCA_000404065.3 Pinus taeda
CAGGAGTGTGGCAACATTTACCAGGGTGCAGGCTACAAACTAGTTAAAATTCAATTATCTGAGGCATCTACATCAGCTGGAATAAAAGAGGAATGCCCTACTGCTCCACAAGAACCAGTAGGGCTCTCTATAAAGCAAGAAAAAGAAATCGAACCTCAGATATCTCGTCCTTTGTAGGTTGATGTAGCCATTCAGACAGAAGCATTACCGGAGGTATCTCCTTCTAAGTTAGTCAGTGTAGCCATTCAAACAATGTCCCAACCCACTACTTCTGATGCCAAGATACAGACCTTGCCATGGAATCAGTTGGAACAGATGAACAAATGGAAGAAGCAATATGCTGAAGAACAAGATATAATATTATGCCAACATAAGCTACAATGGCAGAATCATGTATATGCCAACTGGGATAGTTGGGATCAAATGATGCAACAGCTCAAGGACTCCAAAAAGGAAGCCAAGGAATCTAAGGAAAAGATAGCCTTGATGTTTTCATTAGTCCAGAAGTTGATGGCTACGCGCAAACCCTCTGTAAACTACTCTCTTTTTCTTTCTGAACGATTAGTTTATTTTCAATTAAAAGCAATAAAAAATGGCAGACCATATGAGTTAATGACTTCAAAGAAATTTGTTGAGACCTTTAATGAGGCCCCCGAGAGTGACCAGCATTTGCTGTGCGAACTCTACCTTCATAATGAGGCCATTCCCGAAAATAGAAGAGTCAATCTTATTCCAATTGCAGGAGATATACAAATAAGGGCATTTGTTTCATTTTTGTCTAACCAGCTCACTTGGCAAAGTGCGTTCACTGCAAGCAGTCATAATGAGGAGAATAAACTCCTGTGGATCAGACCAGAGCCTTTAAGCCCAGCTATGTTCATAGCACAATATCATGAATTCTTACAGAAGCCAGGAATGCATAGGTATATGCAGCAATTACAGGCTTCAACACTTTCTAAGTGTCAACAACACATTAGGGTAAAGGGTACTGCTGCATTGAAGGCCAATGTTATGTTTTGGCAGTAGTCATGTAAAGAAAGACAGGATTATCACCCTTTTAACCCTCACAATCTTCAAGTTGCATTATCCAGGGTTCCTAATTACATTGGTTGCATTCAACGTTGTGGAGTAAACTGGATCGGGTATCATTTCCATTTTCCAATTTTATGGCTGCCTTCAGACAAATATCAGTGTCACTACCAGTTGACTGACAGGGATGAAGCCTTGGCATGGCAATACTTGCAGAACAACAGAGGATTCAGAGTTCCTACAGACGCCACCTTCTCCAGCTACTGCTTGAGTAATTTGCATGCTCAGTTCCAGTACTCAGACTCTGATTCAGACTAGGGGTTACCTGAGGACATGCAACATTTTTAGCTGGGGGGGATGTTAGGACTCCACTATGTATCATTTTTTGCTATATACTTTGACACCATTCTACTCTTATAACCATGATTAAAAAGAATTCCATTATCATTTTCATCTACTTTATCCCAAGGTATATAAAAACCTCTTCTTTATTATATGTTTAATCTGTTTTACATTTAATTCCATAATACTCTTATATTTTATCATTAATTGAAGTGTATCGTTGCTAACACAAGTCCAAAGATCGCAGATAAGTAATATGCGTTGTTAGGAACAAGCGGCCGTTGCTGAAACAACTGACTCAGTTGCTGAAACAGCCGTCAAGCACGCAAATTCCGTCATGCGTAATTTGCGATTCTGGAAGAACTTTTTGTGGAATAGTAGCAGCAGCATGAAGACACGGTTACCTGGATTATCCTGAAGATAGCATTCTTGTTGTCTCTGTTGTAACAGTATCTTTTTTATGAAGAACAGAATAGTCCTGTTTTGGGAAAGAGAACATATTTGAGATAACGTAGATCCGCTCTCATGTAAATTGTAAAAGATGTCTCCCCTTTAAAAAGAGGAGACATCATCATTAGAAAGGGTCGGTTGTTGTAAAGCTACAGGAGAATATTGTGTGAGAACTGGAGCTAGTCTCCATCTATAATATATCAGTTACTTTGACAGATGAATAAATTCTTCCTTTGAGCGTTGCAATTTAGTTCTTTCCCTCGGGGAATCTTGTGAGAGGGAAAGGGCCCGCCTTCCTCACAAGATTCACCCTTTGGTTCCTGTAATTTGTTTAATTCTTTATGTGTTTGCACTTCACTTTAATTCTGTTGTTGGACACTAGTTACACAGTTTAGTAATACTCTGTTTCCTTAGCGCTGCATGTATTGAATGCCTTCACTCTTGGAAGTTGAGAAATCCATTTCTATTGATTGTATGAATGAATGATGTTGGGAGGCAGGTGCTGAAGATTCCTGCATAAAGGAATAGGGTCCTGCTCTCATTAATTGCTTTTCTTTGCCTGCAGTGTGATTAGAAACAAGAGAACAAGTGTTGAAGGTTCATGTTCATAGGAATAGGGTCTTGATCTCTTGAAGTTACTTTTCCTACAGTGTGATTAAGTGTCAGGCATCAGGTGCTGAAGTTCCTAACTAAGGAATAGGGTCTTGTTCCTGCTGTGGTTGATTGATTTCTTTCCTTGTAGACTGATCTTCCTTTGTTTGGGTTGTAACTGCAACAGAGAAATTATTTCTGCTATAACCTAATTGACTTCAGCTTTGATTAAGTAGAGTGTGAATCAGTAGATTGGTGAGATTAATAATTGTGTGTTCTTTCTTTTACTACAACATTGTTTCTGCTTTTGAAATTGAGCATATCCAATGCGTGATTATCTTTGAAATAAAAAGACTTCCTCGGGTTGACAATTTATGTGGAGCTTGAATTGTGAAAGCAATTAAAGCGACCAACAATGTGAAATTTGTTTCTTATGTTGAAGCAGGATTTTAGTCCATCCAGTTATTGTCTGTATGCCTGTTGTTGTTGGCAATGTTTCAAATAGGTACAAATGAAAGTTTTGTGGAGGAGATGAACTTCACATTTGTTTGAGCCACCTTGGATCAATGATCAAGGAAAAGAAGTTCAAACCACTTTCTATGACCAGTACAACAGAAGTACAAGAATGCAAGGAGGAAGATAGTTCTTCCCAAGAAGACTAGCCCATCCAAGAAGGGAAGTGGTCAGAAACTTTGGTTCAGAGGCACTATGCAAGGCAAGTGTAGGGAGGTTGAAAGAAGAGGGTGAGTCAATCTCATTTACTGTTCAGATCAGTACATCAGTCTTTTGGAGACCAAAAGTTCTCTTAGTGGGAAGGCGTGATCCAAAAATGGATCTTGGATAAGCCTCTAAGTCTAAAAGACTTCATATAAGAGGTAAAAGGTGCCAAATGGCACAAATACTTTGTAAATCAGAGGAAAATGAAAGTCACAGGCTGCTCTCAGAAATAGCCCCATTGCAGAGATTTCTTCTGAATCTACTACAATTTTAACGGGCTAAAATGGACTTAGGATGTAGAAGTTATCGCTTAAGGAAGATGCCCTTTGTTCCTTAGAAAAAGAGGAAAAATCCTTTAGAAAGGAAAAAAAAACCCTTCAAAAGAGGAAATCGCATCGGACCAGGGCAAAAGAGCAGATTAAGTGAAAAAGGGCAGCCACCCCCGATCGCAGATCCCCGACATATCGGGTTGGAGGAAGACACATGTGATGTAACATAGGGATCGGGCCGAGCGATATGCCAATCGTCGAAATCAGCGGATCACAATTGGCGATGCCATATGGCAAGACCCTGGGCTCATGTGATATGTGATTGCGACTAGTCGCATTGAAAAATCACATCGGAGCTACACAACGGAGTAGGGAAACACATATATATGTGCGATGCGATAGCCAGACTCGATGAGGCTAAAGGCGATATTGGATATATTTTGAGATCCGCCAAATGACAGATTTCTATGTATTTTCACTTTTTCGTTAAATAAACGAAACATGAAGGGAAAGCGCTAATGCAATGAAACCGGACCCGAAGGGGTTTATAAAGGACACTGCATATTATTTCAAGTTCAAAACAAGTGGGATTTCAGGAGGACCCAAAGGCGGTAAGTGGTTTGGGCCGGGTTTTGCTCGAACCCATACAATGGCTGCCACATGTCCAGGCCGAGGAGAGAGAAAACCACCCTTATCTGGCGGTTAACTCCTGTACGAAAGGGCCGCCCGAAATGGAACCACAATCGTTGGATCTGGATCTCCTAGATCAATGGTGGAGATGCGATATTATGCCTAATGGCAGACCCGAGAGGGTTATAGGGGCGATTTAATATATTTTAAGGTCCCGAAATCACGCCTGATAATGCACTTTTTGGGAATTCTATGTGTTGTGGGATTTTCCTAATTCTCGGGTTTTTGTCAGAGAAATGGCCACGATCCCTTTGTAATAGCTCCTGATCGTTGATGCACGCTACAGGTGGGCATTTTTGAAAAACAATGATGTGTTTGAAGCCACAGAGCCATCGAGCCAGAAGGCAATCGAACAGACAATGCGCAGGGAAGCCAAAGAGCCACAGAAGGATGATTGCACACATAGAAATGGCTGGGATAGCCAAAAAACCAGAAGCTCACCTCAAAGGAGGCAAAGAGCTCAGTTGAGTTGAAGCTGAAGCTGAATGCTAAAAGTAGTTGTAGAGACGAGAGAGCAGAGAGAGACAAAGAGCTGCTGCCCTAAGTAGCTAAGGGAGCCTTTGGGGTCACTTGAAGTTCAAGTGAAAAGCCAGAGAGCTAAAGGTTGCAGAGGGCCAAGAATCCAGAGCGAAGAGCTAGATCCAGAGCCAGAGCCGAAGAGCTAGAGTCAGAGCCAAGAGCCAGAACCAAGAGCTAAGAGCCAGAGCCAAGAGCCAGAGCCAAGAGCCAGAGCTTCAAGAGCTAGGGAATGACATGGTGTCTGAACCCACTATTTCTATATAAAACAGTAGGAGTTGAGCCAAGAGCTTGTAAAAAGGACTTATACCATAATCCTAGAGAGCCTAGTTGAGTTGACTAGAGTTCATAGAGACGTAGCCCAAGAGTTTTGGGTGAACTCCAAATTAATATTGTTGTTCTGTGTTTGTTTTTACTGCTGCATTATTTAATGTTATATGTATTTATATATCAATTCAAGCACATTTACATATCAACACAAACAGTAGATTTTAAAGCATATAATCAGTTTAAATCAAATACTAGCATACACCTATATTTCAAGCATTTTTAATTCCGCATTGGTTAATCATGAAGACTTGGGAATAATTTAAGCTTTGGAAGTGGGATAGGTTCTTGTAAGTCAGACAAGAAGCATAAATGCCCCATTTTCAATTCAACTGTGCATTGGGCAACTGTTCGTCGAAATTAGTAAGCTCCTCTCCTTTCTCAATGCGCGACAAATGGTTAAGTCCTACATTCAACCTTCTTGGTTTCATAATTACCTCAAAATCATATTCTTGAAATAAAAACAATCATCTGCATATTCACCCCCCCCCCCCCCCCCCCAACACAGGCTTATTGACTAGATACTTCAATGCATAATGGTCGGTGTACATCTTGAAATGTTTGCCCAACAGATAATGCCTGAACTTTTGGAGCACGTACACCATAGCCAATCCTTTGTGCTCTGTTGTTGAGTAATTATTCTCAGCCTTCGATAACTTTCTGCTTACAAATCCTATAGGATGATCCATCTCTCCTTGACTAGCCTGTGTTAGTATTGCTCACAACGCAATACACGAGGCATCAACGTGCACATGGAATTCCTTCTTCCAATTTGGGAAAACCAAGATTGGCGCGGTGACCATCTTTTCTTTCAATACATCCAGACTGCACTGACATTCTTCATCCCAACAGAATGTAGCTTCCTTCTTTAGTAGCTTCTACATAGGCGCGGTAATCTGGGCATAGGCCTTAATGAACTTTCGATAATACCTAGTATGGACCAGCGTTGTGTGCAGCTATTTAACACTCCTAGGGGCCTCCAAATTGACTATCACCAAGATCTTGGCAGGATCCACCATTATTCCTTACTTGCACATCACATGACCCAACAAAATTCCAAAGGGGACATAGAATAAGCATTTCTTCAGGTTCAACGCGATCTGATATCTTTGGCACATATCCAACATTAATCTTAGATTAGCTACATGACGCTTTACTAACCCAAACACTATCTAGTCATCAATATATACCTCCAGGAATTTGTGAATGAACTCTTTGAACATTCTCTATCTGTGAACCTTTGACCTCGCGGTGGCCTTCCATTTATGGGATATTGATATTCCTTGGATCCTCGTCCTCCCCATCAACAGTTACATTATATCATTCCAGTGCATGGTGCAGTTGGGTGCTCTAATCCGGTTGAATCAATTCCAAAGGATCCTGTGGAATTCTGAAGATCATTGCCTTAACCTCCTGCAGTGCCTCATCAATGCTTTCAAATCCGTCTTCAAAACTGAAGGTCATAAAAAAGGCTTCCCTTAAGATATCCCACTCTGCATGCCATGGCGGAGCTCTATGTCCAAGTACCAATTCATAGGGATTATATCCAGAGTGTGACAGAATAATTGCACCCACTTTGGTTGCAGCTCTGTTCCATAGAATTTAGTCCATTTTTTTAAAGGATCATGTGGATCATTCCTCCCATCATATTTTTTAGTTAACCGCAATTTAGGTTGACCAAATCACATCCTCATCATCCTCCTGTAATCACACCATTCATTAAAGATGTCCTTGTGCATACCCCACCATCGAGTGGGTGTAGTGCACAGTGCCAAATCCAGAGTCTGAAAACGATGATCGTCCAAGACTTCTCTTTCAAAAGCATCCAAAAAATTATCTACATCAGTTAAACCATCGTAATAAGGTAAATTTATTACCTCCAAGGACACACAACACAATGATTTAGTCATCATATTGCAACACATTGTAGATACTTCATGCAGCCTGTTCTACCAATGATCCAATTCTTTATCTGAGTCTGAGGTACAGGAGCTTTCGTGGTCCCATTAAATCCATCCATCAGCTGTTGGATTAACCCAATCTTGGTCTCGTGCTATTATTTTATATGTTTGATCCAAATCATCATCACTTTCCTCATAGTCGCAGACCGGTTCAATATAGCACGATCCTTCTGTAGGATCCAATGGTACTACAACGTGGAGTGATTTCCTTTCAAACAACATTTCCCACTTCTTCAAGTTGATGACCCCATTCATGTTAATAGCCCAATCAAAACCAAGGAGTGCGAGGTATGGATTTTCGTCATCAACAATATCTATCAATTCAAAGTCAACCAACACACTTGCACCTTCTATATCTATGATAACTCCGTGCAAATGTCCCATAGGGATAGTATTCTACTGGTTCACCATCCTCAATTGAATTGGAGACCACTGCAGCACTGGTCTCCCCATTCTCTCCCATGTGTGTTTAGGAAAAACATTCGCATCAGATCCCAGATCCAAAATAACCTGGTCCATCTTATAGTCTCCTATTTGTGCGGTAAGCCTCATCCCGTGCCCTGTTCTCGTCTTATGTTTTCCAATCTTTCTAACTACACGGTGTCCTTCAGGAGAATTTTCCTTCCCAACACATTATTTATCAATTCTTATAGCCATTTCATAGCCTTTTTATTGCACATCAGTTTCATAAAAGTCTCCAAGAAGGTGGTAAGCATGGAGGGGTCAACATGTGCAGGTGCGCTAATTGCTAGCAGTTTATCCTAACTTCATGAGGTAGAGGCCTTAGTGAAGCTTTTCTTTGCCTCCATAAACGTTTCCTTCATGTGCTCCAAATCAACCCCAACCTCCTTTTCTAGGGCCTTGCAGACCCACCCACTTTCTTTAGGTTGTTTTCCTTTATCATCACCAGTCGTTATTCCGCTTCGCAACACGATATTCACATTTGGATCTTCCTCGCGGGGCTCAGCCCTCATCATCTATAAGTTCTGGGTAGGATGTTGAGGCTGCGCCTTCTTCTCCCACATATTAGATATAAACACAGGGGATTCTTCTATTGTATGGTTAAAATCAGTGCAGTATTGACATGACAGGCATGTTTGACTCGTACACTCCCGTGCATAGTGCCTTGGTGTTCCGCAATTATAACAAATGACCTGTCCATGACCTCTACGAGGTCCTCGTCCTCCTTGGCCTCGTCAATGCCCCTGATATCCTCCATGCGCTCCCCCAACACCCTAATTTGGAGGCCGAGTTTCTGCTTTCATTCGATACATAGGCATCCTCTCCATCATTAGTTCATAGCTACGGCAGTGGTGCTCATCGTGGCCCACCAATTTGCAGAAATCACAGAACAATTGTTGTGGTGTCTGCACTTTTTTGCAGAAATGACAGTTATCCGTTACATGTTTTCCAGCCACCAGAAAAATAGTGCACCATAGCGCAGGCCCCATACTAGTCCTGCTGGAGCTTCCTGCCTCAGGGGCATTGGCCCCCCCCTGAGATATAATTCACGAAGACAGGGCAATGATCCTTATCATGCCCGTAGCTCTTACACTTGAGGCACCAAACTTCTTCGCGCACCTATGTCTTGGCCTCCTTTTCTTTTTTTAAGCTCTACAATTCCAAACAGAGGTTCTGCAATTGTGAGTGAATTTGTTGGACTCCCAAAGATGCGTCCTAAAATAGGTGTTTCATGCAATCTCATCGCAATTTCGAGAGCTTCCGCCTGAGTTCCTATCTTTTGTTGCAATAAAGAAATCCTTAGGTGGGGAAGGAGTGTGCCTATAAACCAATCGCGATGATGACTATCTGTGAGATTCATATTAGCTTTGTGGATCCTGCACTTCAGCCTTTGATCTAGCTCCTAGGGCATTTCACCAGGCCTCATCATGATTTCCTTAAATCCAATTACCAATTGCGAGGTAGACTTAGGCTTACCAAATTATTTATTGAAAGCGGTCTGAGTATCTACTAATGATGCCAATGGATTGTCAGTGTAGTACTTAACGTACCATGCCAGAATGCAATCCTATAGAGTGGTAACCAACTACCCCTTATTTATATTATCATTCGTAATCTGTTGCGTTGTCCACACAACCTTCGCAACAAACCAAAACTGTTCTGGATCCTCACTTCCTAAGCCCTTGAAAACTAGTAACTTCATGGAATTTGACATGTTGAACGACGACGACGGTGGTGGTGTGGGTGATGGTGTACATTGTGGGGGTGAAGGTGGAGGTGGTGTGGATGGTATCCGTGGAAAAACCTCTCTTATCAATTGGACAACACTCTACGGTGAAGCCTGTGTTGCTCCCTTGTCATCACTCATAGGAGGTCCAATCAATGGGCTATATTCAGGGCCTATTCTTCCCCTAACCCTGAAGAGATTTCCACTTCGCTTAGCTTCAAACATCAAGACAGTGGCATAACCCTTTTCTCACACAACAACATCTTAATCCAAGTATTCAAAGATATTGGATAGTTACCTCGCAGTCATTTGAAGAAGCATCACTCTACTTCACTATAACTGGCTGATGTGTCAACCATGATTTCTATAACAAATCCTCCTATAACCTGATCAAGCCAATGGTCAACAATGCATGCGATCTTACCTTCAAAGGCTTCCAACCTTCATACTAGCTCCAGAGTCCACACTATTGCACCATCAAGCCTCCACCTTCCTTGGCCGTTTGCTAGTTTAGCTATCCACTCGTATAGTTCAATCGGGAAGGTGCAGAAGAAAATTTCATGTATCTCTGTGTACAAATATTTGTCCAACCACTGTTCTTTTGTTAGGCGCAGATTCCTATTTTCCTGCGTCGCGATTTTGTGGATATTTCTATCCAACCACTTCTCGATTTCCTTCTTGGTCAGATTCCAGTGATGCAACATTGCACATCTCTTTATGCAGATACCGGTCCCGGCAACATAACCATTTGTTGGATTAGGGGGTCCTGACCCAGGTTCATAGTTAGTTGCAGGAAACAAATCCCTACACTGTTGGCCCTTTCAGCATCAATCTGTGGTGTGCAGACTGAAGTCTCACCCGAAGCAGTATGGGGGGATTGTGGAACCAAGTTTCTGCACGTCGAGATTAGTGGGATGTATTTTTGTGACCTAGATTTACCTTCACGTAGATCTCTAAGCCCTTATGGATTATCACTGTAACTTCACTTAAACGACCTCTAAACCTCCCCGCAGGTCTACGACTAGATTTTGTAGACCCTCAACAAGCAAATTATCTACTAACATGCACCATAGATTCTCCTTAGATCAATATTTACTCAGATCTACCTAAGTGATCAATAACTTTAACATAAAGTGTTGTGATCTTCACGTAATCACTTAACATTAATTGCATTCAAATAATAAGATAGATCAAGTAAATTCGCGCATCAATATATCATTATTTCATAAAGAAATTATTCATCACAACATATACAACATTCATACATGAGATAAGTAAAGAGATAAAACACAGGGATTTCTGCAACAATCTTCTTTATTGATCTTAAGTAAAGGTTTATAGACTCAAAACTTCCCTGCGCACTCAGCTTCAAGTGTCCGCGTACTCAGCTGTGGACACAACTCTAGGCCTCTGCACACTCAATTGCAGAGCCTTATCCTCCTCTAAGACTCTTATCTCAATCTTCCTTATATCAACCCATTACATTCATCATTATCGATTATGCCTTAGACTTTCTAAGACACTCCTATTTATACAATCCGATGGTCTGCAGACCATGGGTAGATCTTCAAAAACTGACTCAAGTTTACATAAAGGAGGGTAAAAACCCTTTTTTACTCTTAACTAGCTACGTGCTCTGCGACCAAAATTTACGGAGACTTTAGATCTTTTTACATCAAAGCTTGGGCTTTTGCCCCAAAACTGACCCAGGGGACCCCATCCCAAAAACCCCTCTCCGATTTTGCTTAGCAAGTGAGAATTCAAACTCCTTGACTGGGAGTCCTATGAGGAATAAATTCCCTCAACCATGCTTCTTCCTTCTCTTATGATGTCTTTCTACCTAGAAAAATGACCAGCAGAAAAGACTACATCCTACCAGCTTCTCCTCATTCTGAGGCTTCAACGCTTCTCCCTTTGCCATGACAAGATCTTGATCTGAAATTCCTTTTCTCTTTTCACTCAGAGAGAGACTGCCTCGAAAATCAGCCCTCTGGCTGGGACTGCGCAAACCCCTCTGGGGTTTTGAATTGTTACCTCCTGCAACTTTTCTGATCTCCCTCTTTTGCTCCACACTGGGTTCTCTAGTACTATTCTTCTTGCTTCACCTGCACTGCTTTGATACCATGTGAAAATTTGAGAATCCCACCTGAATCTACTGCTGCAACAACTGATTAAACTTCTTGTATTTCTTAATTACTGAAACAAATTATTTACAACTTCCTACAATAAATATAAAATATAATACAACTGCAACCTTCACTTAATTAATTAATTTTCCCAAAACAAGAAAAAAACAATAGACACTGATACACAAGTGACAATATTTTTTGGACAAATGTCCCCGGAAAAACCCAATGTGGGAAAACTGGTGCAACAAATTTGAGGGTTTTTATTATTATACAGAAGTATTATGAATACAACTTTGGAGGCCCTCCCGACAATCCAGTTATAGAGAAAATCACTTGGCAAGAAGACTGGTGAGATTACCTCACTCAACACTGCTGATCCTAGCTGATCTGACAGCTGAACTGCAAGTTCCCCGGCTACTTCTGCGCTGCCCTTGCATGGACCCTGCATCAGCCTCTAAGTCACTGCGTCAGCCAAACTGAGAATCAATCTTCCGTTAGGATCCTTTTCTAGCCCACTCGACTCAGAAATGACAACTCCTTTAGCAAATTCAAACCTTTGCATTGGAAGCTGTTGCGTTGCTCTGCGTGGGGCTTGTGTGAGCCCTTCCCGGCTCTACATCACCCTCTCTGCCCTCTGCGCTACCTCCTCTATGTGTATTTCTACCTCTTTGTTGAGTATTCTTGGCTTTGGAGAATATCCTCCACCCAAAACTCTCTTGCAACAACTCACTATCGAATTTCTCCCGACAGTTGCTCTGCTTCAGAAAATCGAACTTCTGAACTCTCTATTTGTCTTCCAAATTATCCTCAAGCCTCCTTAAATAATCTTCACGTTGACAATAAACGACCCATATTAGAAGCTAATCAATGGCTAAGATCATTTATTCTTGATCCTCGTCTTCTTCTAGAAGTTTCACCCATAATTTATATTAATACCCTTTAATTATTTTATTTTCCTAAGTTTAGACTTAAGGTCCCTTTAAAAATAGTTAATTATTTTAATAAAACAATTTCTGGGTGGAATTTCCCAAAACACTTTCTGGTTTATTTGGAATACATGTGCTTAAGCCTCCCTACAAAATTTGAGACTTATATCACATCTGACGCTACCAACAATCAACAGTTTCAAAAGTTGATACAACTTTCCTTCACAAATTCCAATTATTCTAGTAGAATCAATACTAAATCCTTTGGGCCAAACAATAACTTTTCCATCAAAAAAATATACTCTATCTCCTTTACCTTCTAAGCATGAAATAGAAACCAAGTTCTTCTTCAAACCTGGGACATATAATATGTTGTTGAGTTGAATGTTATCACCTGATTCTAGCTCAATGGGGTCTTCACAATAACTTTGGCTGTGTAATTGTTATTGTCTCCAAGATATGCCTTTTGTAATAATATTCTTTCCACTAGATTTGTGAGATTTTCATGATATCACATCATGTGACTTGAGGCACCATTATCAACTAGCCACAAATATTCACTATCTACAATAGAACCAGTAAGGGCAGAGAAATACAAAAATTCTTTATCACCTAGATCTTTATTCTTGGGTTTCTTTGGAAGTTCGTCAAAAGCTGCTGCAGAGGCATGCTACTTCCTGTTTCTCTTTCTATCATTTGATCTTTCAGGACAATCATGTCTAAAGTGACCATACTTGTGACATTGATAACACTGCACCTTTGACATGTCTTTATTTCCTTAAGGAGAAGATCTTCTTTCTTCATTTATTCTTCCTCCATTTTTCCTTGAAAACCAAACTTCTTTCTTCCTCCACCTTTATTTAAATGTTTTGCATATTCTTGATAATCTCCTTCTAGATATTTCTTCTTGATATGTGTCTTGATTCTTCATGAGTACAATTGGCCCATAGTTCATCATATTTTGGAGCATATTTTCTAGAACATATTCTTACTACAAAAACATTGTCCATTGATTTAGGTAGACCATTGTGTGCTATAAGTACTAATTCCTTATCATAAATGTCTTCATCAATTACTTGTATATGATCTCTTAGTTGAGATATCCTCATGAAATATGAGGCTATAGTATCATTCCTTGTCATTCTAACATCACAATGTTCATTCTTCAAACTCATGGATTGATCAATATTGTTGATAGTGAACAAACTGGTTAGGGCATCATACATTTGCTTTGAATGCTGAAGACTTGAAACATAGGGAATTAGATGATCCTTGATAGAGTCCAAAATGTGTTGGGTTGTGTTATATTCTTTCCACATAGTTAACAAGGGGTTTGAGGGGTACCCGTAACCCCACTTTATGGGGTCTGGGGCAGCGCCCCAGAAATTTTTTGTTTTGGACCCTATGTTAGGTTGGGCGGACCCACCTATGGTTTTGTGCATGATTTTCGCACATGTTTTTTGGA
>APFE030957927.1:38445-86715 GCA_000404065.3 Pinus taeda
AGAAAGGTATAGTCCATCTACTTTCTATTCAAACATTGCTTTGTCTGTTACTGATGATGATCCCAGAACTGTGAAGGAAGCAGTGGATTCAGAGGATGAAAACTCTGGAAAGAGGCCATGGTTGATGAAATGGCATCTTTGCACAAAAATGAGGCTTGGGATCTGGTGGAGTTGCCGGCTGGAAGGAAACCCATTGGCAGCAAAATGGGTGTTCAAGAAGAAGACAAATGCAGAAGGGAAGGTGGAGAAATACAAAGCTCGGTTGGTAGCAAAAGGTTATTCCCAGGTGCCGGGAATTGATTTTGGTGATATTTTTTCTCCTGTGCCAAGGTAACTTCTATTAGATTACTTTTATCTGTTGCTGCTGCTTTTGATTTTGAGGTAGAACATATGGATGTGAAGACAACATTTCTTCACGGGGATTTAGAAGAGGAAATCTACATGAATCAACCTGAAGGCTTTGTGGTGAAGGGTGAGAAAGAACTGGTATGCAAGTTAAAGAAGTCTCTGTATGGGTTAAAACAGTCACCAAGGATGTGGTATCAGAAATTTGATACATTTATACGGGGACTTGGCTTCACCAGAAGCAAAGCAGATCACTGTGTATTTTAAATTAATTGGTGACCATGTTATTTATCTGGTCTTGTATGTGGATGATATGTTGCTGGTTGGAAATGACAAACAAATTATCCAGGATTTGAAGACCCAATTGTCCTCCAAATTCGACATGAAATATCTCGGTGCTGCAAACTATATTTTGGGCATGGAAATTAAAAGAGATCGGGCAAAGAGGAAGCTCTAGTTAACCAGAGGAAGTATGTCGAGACAATACTGCAGAGGTTTAATATGCAGGATAGTAAACCGGTGAAGGTTCCTATTCCTGTAGGTGTGAGGTTATCTGCTGAACAGTGTCCCAAGACACAAGAAGAGGAAGAGGACATGTCTCGTGTTCCATATGCAAGTGCAGTCGGTAGCTTGATGTATGCAATGGTCTGTACTAGACCAGACATTGCACATGCAGTGGGAGTATTGAGCAGGTTTATGTCAAAACCAGGGAAGGAGCATTGGACAGCAGTGAAGCGGTTTTTCAGGTATTTGCGTGGCACTAGTGATTATGGTTTGTGCTACCAAGGAAGACGAGGATTGGACAGAGTGTTGGATATTCGTGGCTTTGTTGATGCAGATTGGGCTGGAGATCTGGATCAGAGAAGATGCACAAGTGGGTATGTGTTTAACCTATTTGGAGGTGCAGTCAGTTGGATGAGTAAGAAACAATCTGTAGTGGCACTATCAACTACAGAGGCAGAATACATGGCAGCCACTCATGCAAGCAAGGAAGAAGTTTGGTTGCAGAGATTGTGTTCAAGTATGGGGTTAGTACAGGGAGCTATAAGGATAGACTGTGACAGCCAAAGTGCAATTTTCTTGGCAAAGAACCCTGCTTATCATTCAAAGACAAAGCACATTGATGTTCAGTATCACTTTGTGAGGGGTATGATAGAAGACAAAAAGGTGTTGCTGGTAAAGGTAGACACTTTGAAGAATACTGCAGATGCATTGAAAAAATCTATGAGCTCTGAGAAGTTCTCTTGGTGTAGAGAAACAATGGGCGTTTCAGGGCTGGAAAAATGACTAAGCTCTCCTTGGCCCATAGTTCATCATATTTTGGAGCATATTTTCTAGAACATATTCTTACTGCAAAAACATTGTCCATTGATTTAGGTAGACCATTGTGTGCTATAAGTACTAATTCCTTATCATAAATGTCTTCATCAATTACTTGTATATGATCTCTTAGTTGAGATATCCTCATGAAATATGAGGCTATAGTATCATTCCTTGTCATTCTAACATCACAATGTTCATTCTTCAAACTCATGGGTTGACCAATATTGTTGATAGTGAACAAACTGGTTAGGGCATCATACATTTGCTTTGAATGCTGAAGACTTGAAACATAGGGAATTAGATGATCCTTGATAGAGTCCAAAATGAAGGTCATGGATATGATATCATCCTTCTCAAACTTATCCTTCACTTCATCCTTTTCAGGTTTGGTGACCTTTCCTTTTAGACTACCTAAGAGAACTTCTTTAGCAAGGAGAAGATTGATCCTTGTCTTCCAAGGCCTAAAGTTCATGACTGCTTCTAATTTGTTTTCTACCTTCATGTGGGAACCCATATTTATACACAAGAAAATAGATTGTAGATATAGGGTTTTTTTGATGCTGCTGGATTGGGTAAAAATTGCAAGGGGATCTCCTTGACCTGATGTCCCAATTAGACCTCACACCATTTGGTGTAGGAGTCCCATCTAGTCATACGACTTGACCACCGTTGGAATGGCAAGAAATTCCTTGGTTACAATTAGACATAAGAGAACACAATGCCTCTTTGGGTTAGCAAGAATGTGAGCTTTGAGAGACTCCCAATGTAAGGTGTATGTGGGTGACTTACACAGCTAGAGAGAGAAACGAGCCACCAATTAGAAAAGTAATAGTACTATCCTAAAGGGGGGCCTAGGGAAATGAGAGAGACTTGTTGATTACCTGTAAATTAGTCTATATAGTAAACAACAATCATTGAAACATAACAATGGTAATTCAATAATAGACATAACTAAGCAACAACATAGTTCATTAACATAGTATGTGAATAAGACAACATATACCATACACATAACCGAAATAGTCCAACTACATCTATAATACTTGTATGAAGGAATGTTGTCTCATTGAGGTTCTGATTATAAGTGAAAGATCCCAAGTACACTGTTACATGAGTGAATCAATGTATCCAATAATGGAACACAAAGCCACAACTTGATTCTCCAAAGAAGAATCTATCTCCTATGTAGTACAAGAGAAGCCACGGCTAGGCCTCCAAATCCCAGACAAAAATCCATATCTTTGATTTATGAGGAGCTATTATAACAAACACAATGCCTTTTGAGATTCCTCATGACTCTTATATGTTTGTTCATATTATAACATGACTCATACATTCCAATGTGTGGCCATTCATATTCCACTTATGTCCCTTGGATTTCATTACATAACATTTATTACAAAAGACAATTTATAAATGAGACGGTGGCCTAATAAGACAAAATTGTTAAAGGAAAAAACTCATCAAATGGATAGATCATTTGCTTCTTCATGGAGTTCACTTATGATGTAAGTGTTCCATTCTCTGAACTTCTTTACGATGGCTTCGACCCGGATTGGCAAGTCTCCTTTGTAGTGCACCTTCACCTCTAATGACTATGATAGTATGTTATTGGAGGTTGACTAAAAATTATTCCATAGCCATGAAAGCTTCATGTGTGCTTTGACTGCTGCAAAGGCATACTGCTAAATAAAATCTTTGGTCACCTCTACACCTTCTTATTCTATTACTTGCTTGATTTGTTCAATGTAATCCTTAATCTCCTGAAGATGACCTCCCTACCTCTGATTGCTTCAAGAGATCTGATGGTGGGCATCCTGTGCATTTGTGTAAGAGACTAAAAAAAACCATGGTGTTAACCGAATGTGCTCCAAGATGAGAGTATGTTTGTAGGTGGAGTCTCAACTGCACTCTTTCAATCTACTTGACAATCTTATCGTTCTTTTCCAAGTACTGCAGAGCATCTAGATATTTGGAAGTCCACTCCTGCATCTGTTCAACTTCTCTGGTTTCTATCTTTATGAGTTTCACGACTTCCTGTGCGTTCTTATGAATGCCAATGAGAGGAGCCATGACCTATTGTATTAGTGTCATCTCATCATATAGTTGTTCCAGGGTATCCTCCATTGGTCCCAACTCGTTTAGCATCGCTGACTACCATTATGTGGTATTGGAGTTATGTGATGAAAACCATTGGTTCTTTATTGTAAGATGCTCTACTTGTTTCTTTGTCGCAACCAATTCCCTTCTCAAGCTAGCATTCTCATTTAACAAGTATTCTAAGTTATCCTGTTCTGCTGTAGAGAATGCAACATTTTTTGCCATAACTTCCCTCAGATTCCTTCTAGTGTTGGAGCTGATCAATTTTTCTGTTGTTACTGAGATTGTATTATGAGGATCCTATGGGAAGTATCTATGCCTTTGTTGCACAATCCTCTTCTTCAACTGATCAAATGTTACACTTCATACATATATGACTCGATCTGCTGGTGGAGGTGTGATCCCCATCTCTCAGTATGGAAGATGACCTCTCGTGGGTGGTTGTTCACTTGGAGTACTGGGCTCATCATCCATGGTTTGAATGGTATCTTCTTCCTCTATTTTCTTCTCCTCCAACTCTTGAGTAAACTGTTCTTCTTCCAGCCTTTGCACTGCTTCCTCCTCCTGAGACTTCCTTTACTACTCTTCCTCTATTTGTCTCCTTTCTTCTTCTTCTATCTCTTTCTTCTCAAACAATTCATCTTGCTTTGTGTCCTCCTCCTCCTCTTCTTATTATTATCCTTCTCTCCTCTCTAGTTCTGTTTTTGTAGCTCTCGTGTTTAAAGGATCAACCTTGCATTTCCAATTACTCTCGCCTGACGAATACGTGATCCTTTTCTTGGTAGATAGCTTCTTTACTTGAGGTGTTGTTTCCTCCTCCTCCTACTCTTGTTGTTACAAGCCCTGAGATGGTGGTTTGTGGGGTGAACTGGACCGTGTGGCTAGATGTGTCTTCATTCTGGAATTGTACAAGTTCTTTATCTTTTCATCTTTTAGTCTGGACAATGATGACTACCCCATGTTATGATCGACACTTTGACAATGCAACCTAATAATTCACCTAGGATAATATGCATGGAAGTCTTTGGTGGCTAAGTGTAGGTGCTTTAGCTCTTCTACCTTGATTGCCAATGCCTTGTGACTCTTTGATTCGTACAATCCGATCTTTCATTGAAAGATAGGCCAAGGGGATTTCTTCATCCTATGAAGAATTCCCGACAACCCCTTGTCCAGGTGATTTTCCACTTCTTGCATGACTACTTTGTTTGTCACATATCACGACATAAGATGAGGGGTCATTTGACATCTGAAGCAATGGATATATGTTCCCTAAGGAGATGCAAACTAGTCCGTGATATCTTGAAGTGACTTCTTCACTTGATCGGTCATGCATGGTAGATTGGTGTTGAATATCAGGCAAAAAATAGTTGCAAATAAGTGTTCGGCCAACCTGTCTTATGTGCCTCTGAAGCTTCCTTTTGATAACACCTTGTAGTGGAATAAACTGGGAACTTATCTTTAGGAGTCTAGTTCTAATATAGTTTTGAGAATGCATACCGTGCATAGATTCCATCCATGAGATATGCACACATGTAGAATTCTGGAGCTTGATTTTCCTGTAAAAATGCTTTAGCCCGCCCCACCTATCATTGTAGTTCATATGAGAACATATCTGCCCAATTGAAGGCTCTTCCATGGTTCACCACCAGATTGAGTGTATATATCAAATTCTCTTAGAACACTTCAGCATTCTTAAGCACAAGCTTCTGACAATACAAAACAATTAAATACTGATATACATCTCACAGGATCTTTTTCGAATAAACTGATGATGGGTGATGCTGAAACTTGGAAGGTTCTTAACACCATTGTTTAATAACATCAATCATGTCGAGGGTAGCCCATCTTGTGTAGAAATTGTCATTTGTGTACTCATTAGACTTGAGCATCTTATAATATGTTTGCATATCCTCACCATAATAGGTGGTGAGGTGACCTCCATTCTCACTACACACAAGGTGAGAGTCATCCATGTGTGTGATGATCCATTCAATAATTGCAACTTATGGCATGATTGGAAATATGCATGCGATCCTGTGTATCTTGGACTTCTTAATGTTGATATAATTTTCTAAGTCCTCTGAAAAACTTCTCATTCACGAATGTGTTGTAGATCTTGCTCTAGGTAACCTATATCGTCATGTCAATAAAACACTAAGTGTCCACATATATAGGAACATTGGGATTTGTATCTTCAATCAGCTCACTAGTACTTGCTTCTGAAAGTTCTCTTGAGGCGACATGTCTCCAACATATGATGACATAGTGGCGACACTTGTAGCATGGTCACCTATTTCTGGAATCACACTCATAGTGACAAGATCAACTTAAAATAACTAACTATGTAACACAACTTGTAAATCATGCTCAAAGACTCATCAACGATGATATTTGACAAAAATTAATGAACGAAAACCAAAAATAACTTGCATGTAAGCAAAATACACATGAAAACTAGGAGGCCACACTCTCAAAGCATGAAGGGGACATGCATGGTAATTCATGGCTTCACAGTATGCTCACGAGCTCAATAAAGAGGCAAAAATCAGCTGGGGTGCATTGTAGCACCTTGAAGGGTTGAAGGAATGGGAAAATAGGCCTTCTGGTCTTCCCTATGCACCCATGTGTCTTTGGAGACAAGGAGGGCTCACTCCAAAAGGACGAAGTATGAAGAAAATAGAGCTTCGGGTCTTCAAAGTGCTCCTATGTGCTCAAGGAAAAGGAGGGCACATTCTCGCATGCTAAAGGGCTAAATAAATAGAGATTCGTGCCTTCATGATGTGCCCATGTACCCTACCATAAGGCAAAGAGGATGCATTGTAGCACTATGAAGGTTCGAAGGGAAAAGCTTCATACTTTTGTGAGGCGCCCATGCACTTAGGAAGAAAACGCAGTCAAACAAGGCACAATTTTCAAGGATGAAGGAGCTTTAAGCTCAGGAAGTGTGCTCTATTTGTTGAAAGTTCAGAAACAAGTTTAATTGATAGGATTAGATGCTAATATGAGGAGAAGAATGATCTACAAGGATTTATAGCTATTGTCTCAAGCGTGGTGGAATATGGAAGGTCTTTAGAATGTGAAAGGTTTCGTGCATGTGCTAGTGATTTAACACTTGCATGATGAAGTTTCAACTAAAAATCCAGTGAACAAACTACAAAGCAAGAGATTGACAATAAACAAAGCAAGGTTTGACATTGAAATGATGAAAAGCAATAGGAGATTGAGCATGCAAAATTACTTGCTGCACTAGTTGATGAAGGGCTTCTTGATTCTGCATCTGTGCACTTAACTCAGATGAAATCATGGTGAAAGAATGATTGAATGAGTTCATTTAAATAAATTGACATAAAAAATAGATTCATGCATGAGTGCCACTTGTCATCACATGAAAGGATTAATTAAGGAGTTAAGGCAGTTCCTATTTTCTAGGAGTGTGCCCTTATGCAACAAGTTGGGTCATGCATGCAACTAGACAAGGCACATGTCTTAGATACAAAAGAGTGAACCCAGGTAGGACACACTTGATCAACCTAAATGAATGTGCCCAACTAGGGCATAATTCTTTAGCTCGAAGGAGCACACTCACCTCAAGTGCAAGCCTTCGTAAACTGAAAGTGCGTTTTTTCTTTTGTGAGATATTTTCTTTCTTTTTTTGATTTTGTGTGCTTTTTGAGTGTGTGCATGGCTAGAAGGAAAGTTTATAAGTCAAGTAAGATTGCGAGTTAGCCTAACCACAACTTACTAACTCAAACACTTCTAAAGGTTAAGTGACGACACTTGAGAAACATCGACTAGGGAGGATGCGACATTAGGAGAAAACATACAAATAACAAATCAAACCACATGACGATGCATGGGGGCTTTCAACAACAATTAACTTAGGCTCCAAAATCAACATAGGAAAAAAAATTGGAGGGTTGTTGTCGCAACGAAAACATTGGCGATACGCTTGGAGAACTCCAACTTCTCTGAAATGGTTTCATTGTAAGCGCAAAGTCTTATTTCTCTAGGAAGTATTAATTCAATCAATGAATTACCTTCATCTCCCCACTATACCTAGTTAAATATATAGGCTTCCTATTATTTTTCATAGGGCGACATTGTTCTTTGCTATGATAGTTTCATTTCATCATTAATACATTAATTTCACCCCATATCATCATTACATTATTTATATCTACACCATTATACATCAACATGTGCAATAAAATAGAAAGAAACAACATCACCATCATCATCAATGGAGCGGAACATAAAAGGAACAATAGAAGAAAGCATGCACACATATAGAGACACTAGGATTGGTCCGAGACTAGGGCAAAACCCACTATGGGGAAAACCCTTGCAAATATTTTTCTTCTTAGATCATCATCAAATGATGCAACAAAAGAGAGTATAATGATCCATAAATTTATCTATGCAGCAAGAAAATAATGATATTCATGAAAAAAATCTAATCATGATAGGAATTAGAATCCTCATACTGATGGTTGTTATGTGCTATCATAAACTGATGTCAACTATTTTATACTTCTATCACTATGCTAAACACTATTGAGCACTACTATCATTGTCAATGAGCCCAATACATATGTTTGCAGCGGAAAATAACAAACCAGATCTACAAATATACAAATCTGTATAACAATAGAGATAAACCTAGATCCACCAGATCACTAAAGTGAATTGAAGCCAAGATATCAAACCCTAGATCTAAAGTTAGATTGCTCTCATCCAAATTGTCTGTGTGCAAATGAAACTCCAGAGTTTCTCTCTCGAATATTGTATGTGAGTGAATGTGACTACATAGTCACTCTCAAGAAGCATTCATGCATGAAACTATGATATAATACTACTAAAACAGAGAGTCGCTCACTTACTGTTGCTGTGCGAGCGACCCTGATGTCCTCATCGCTCCCAAGGCTACTCTATGTGAGCGATCGCGGACCAGCCAATCTGCCTCTGAAGCCATAGTCGCTCCCATAAGCCTCTATGCTAGTGACCAAGAGTCTATAGTTTCTCTCATAAACTTGTGTGCCAGCGGCTAGGGACTAGAATTCCCTGTTCTATGCTAGTGACCGAGATCCAGAAGACCCTGACCCAGAGTGAACCTTTCCCCTGTGATTTCGAACCCTTGAGAAAACTCCTTCCATTGAACCTATGTGAACCAAGACAAAAGAGAAGAGAATATGTGTCCAAATGATATTAAGGTCTCTTCTATTTATAGGATTTCCTAAGGGTTCACTTAGGGTTAAGACTGACCCAAGGAGTTACACATGTGGTTAGGGCCGACCCATTCCATAATATATGTATGAATAAAATAATTCATAACTTAACTTCTGCTTAACCAAATTGCATGATCTTTAGGTAAATTTTTTTCCTCTCGAAAAGAGTAATCCAATGCAATAATTATCTCAGTCATTTGAGCTGTCCAAGGTGGAATTTTATTGCAGTTGCTAAAATTAACACTTCCTCTCAACTGGGGAGAATTCCACCTACCAATATATGTCCATCGAACAATATTCCATTCTGAAATATTCAAGTGTCATCACGTATCATCACGGATCATCATGAATCATCTCTGTCATGTAGTAATTATGCCATATACATCTCAAGTGTCTCATCATAAAAAATCATCATTGTACATATCAAGTGTCTCATCATCACACATCATGATTGTACATCTCGATTTATCCTTTGCTTATTCCTGCTTATCTATTAATTGTTCCTGCTCATATGTTGAACATTCACAAATCTAGAAGAAGAAGAAATTGTTACCGAAGGGGAGCTCAAGCTACCACCTTCTATCCATCATGCTGTTATCTAGAATCTCTGTTGGCGGGCTGCTATATGGAATGTTTTCATCGGAGAGCATATCATCAGGGAGAACATCTCAACCTTGAATCACATCGAGGAGTAATAAATTCCATGCATACTGAGCCATAGGATACCTCATCACATAGGGGAGTAAACACTTGACCCTGGAATTTCATCGGGGAGCTATACCCTCAACCTGGAATCATATTGGGTCATCTCAACCCACGGGTCATCTCAACTCATCCCATTGCCTACTGATATTGCCATCGATGACCCAAAATAGTCATGTGGTGGAACACTTGAATCATAATAACCTTGGGTTGTACACCCACAAGTACACTTTCAACTCGTTGGCTAGATGAGGAGTGGTACTCCCAATAAGCCCGACTTGTGGGTATGATTCCAACTGGGGTATACTCTATTAAGATCAACATGGGGTGAGCTACAACTCCAACTCTATGGGTAATAGATAAGGGTAAATCCCTATATAGATATGGTAGCACCCAATTGTCCAGATTTCTTTTAACCCCAGGATCCCTCCATCTTGATTCCTCACCCTGGGAGCTCAAACATGGTAGGAAGAGTTGGCTCAGTGTCCTAGATCAGTGCTGCCCCTCATCTGGAGGGGATGCTCTCTGAAAACAAAGATGCCTTTGGGATAATATCTGCCATCTGCTTGTCTCAATCGCAGTTGTTTCCTATTCAAATAGAACATTAAATCAAATATCATGTCAGATCATATATAATCATACAAAAGGATACCATAATCATCCTCCCTCTTAAGGAGATACCAACCACAAGCTTGGGCTTGTTTCAAACTGTTGCACTATCTCAATATGTGAGAGTATCTCGTCCCAACTATATTTATATGTAACCATGTCATATCCAGATCATCCCCAAACAACTCTCTAAGGAGCTTCTATATCCTGCCTCACAACTAGCCATGCTAGCAACATCATGATCAACCTCGGTCATGCTATGGACTTCTCATCCAAGGTATCATGGCAGATCTCATACTAAAGCAACATCCAAATAATCTCAAATATCAACAATACATCTATGTAGACATATAAAATAGGAGAAATATTTCATTCTCAAAATATAATACCTCATGTAGATATTTCAAATCATGCTCAGTGGAAACTTTGAGTGAAGTAGCTCAATCATGAATTTATTCAGGTTCTATGCACATCATATGTATACAAATGGTTGTTCAAAAACATGATCAACAATACTTCAAGAAATTTTCATATGCCATGCTGAGTCCAACAACATCTTTGAACTTCAAATCAGTGTATCAAGAATTTACAAAAACATTTTCCAATAGCTTTGCAATATGGAATTTCTTTCCCAAATTCCAAAATTCAATTCATCATGCCATGATACATCATTTTAGGTTTTAGAAGCCATCTCCCATTGATTCATATCATCATAGGCTCATCACCTGTCACAAGTAGATCATCATGATATAAAACCAAAACCATAATGAATATCAAAGCCATACGTTGGAACTCATCATCCTGACTTCATCAGATAATTGTCAAATCTAGACATATCTGGATTGCAATGCTCTAAGCATAATGCCTTGCTAAGCCAACATAATCATCCTTACATAACAAAATGTTGTACCATCAACAACAAAGTCAACTCATTAAAGTTTAGAAGCCAGATCACGGCCATTATCAAAGTCATCATTATCATAGTATTAATACTTTCAACCAGGAGACAGGTGGAGCTCATATCAAATCATGACTTCATCATGCCAAAAAGTCATGCATTATCAATCTGAACTTGATTAAGTCATTCTCATAATCAAGATACAAGTCATCATGTCACTAGGTGCAAATACATACATCAAGGATGAGTCATGTAGGTTCCATTTTTCATGCCAAATCATAACTATCATTACTTCAACCATTGTGCTAAGAAAATGAGGCCAATTTCTACATAATTCATTATGCCCACATAGTATCGATATTAGGGAAAATCAACAATTGTCAAATCATATCACTAGACATCAGGTCAAGTCCACATTTCTATCATATAGAGATCTATTGTCAAAGGACATCTCAATCATTAATTCAAATTTATTGTCTAGAATCATGTCGAAACATTTTTCATATATGCTAGCAACGCCAAATCATGCCAACCTATTGTAGCACAAACATTGTGACATATCTATATGTATGTCCTGGTCACCTGCAAACATAAGTTTAGTTTGCATGTTCATGTTACGACAAACATTCAATTTTTTTTTTTGCTAGAAAATCTTGCTGTTGTCTACAATACATTTGTGGTACTGATATCTTCTAGGTGGCCATTTGATTTCATGCATAATACTTCATTATATGATCAACAATTTAAGTCAACAACTTCAAAAATCAATTAACAGTGGCAAAATATGTCAGTGACATCATGATTTAGAGTTCAGGCAACTTCAGAAAGCTTTAGATGATGGTCAACAATAGTCAAACCCTTGGTCGTTCTCTTCAGGTTAACATGAGAGTGACTTTAGCTTCATGGATGTTGTCTAGGCCTAAGCATGCACATGTCCAGGGAAAAAATCTCCTTGATCTATGACTATGATCTAAGTAGAATCCCTAATGTTTGTAAGGGCTTCAGATCTAAGATTCTGTTGTAGATCAATAATGTCAAATGCACATAAATCATACTTCAACAACATAGAATACAAATATTAATAAGGGTAAGAATCTTGAGAAGAGATTCTCCCTCTGATTGGGGATCTACATCATTCATATTCATTCATGTAAGAAACCTATCTCTAGTAGAGTCATGCAACAATAGATGTGTTATATCATAAGCATATGGCTATCATCATCATGACATCAATCATTCTTCAAAGGTTCAACTCAAAGCAACAGATAAATGCAACATCATATCTCAAAGATTATGAACACAATAAGATTTTTTGTCAGGTCACTTCATCAAGTTATTGCATCTAATTTAACTATATTCCATCAAGACAAGACTGCAAGAAATAAGAGGTCTATAATATCAATCTTACACTTATACCTCTCACATCAAAGTTATCATGCTCTTCATTGAATAATGAGATCAAATTAGGTCATTCAATAAAGCTTTATCAAAACAACAAGAGTGTCAATCATGCTTATCGCAAGTGTTACCAGCAAAATCATGTATAGGAGTCAATGAACTATCCTTCTATATGAAATACATCATGACACGTATCAAGAATACCATTTACTGGAGTCAAGGGCTAGCCTTCCTTATAGGGTCAAGATGTCTAATAGATAGATCATAGATGTTAGCAAAACATCAAGTGTATCAATGTATCAATATTAGATAGCCTCATAGAATTCAATGCTAGGAGTAACATTCCATTAGAGGAGACATAGATCCAAGTCACTTTTATATATATGTATGAACCATTAAAGAAAGAGGCATTCTCATCACACCTTAGGGATTACTAAGCCAATAGTTGAAACATACCATGCATACCTTATGGTATTACTTGTACACCTTTTCATTAGTCATAGGCCGCTTGAAGCACTTTGTCATCTTTTCATCAAG
The DNA here is from genome assembly GCA_000404065.3 of Pinus taeda. Lineage (NCBI taxonomy): Eukaryota > Viridiplantae > Streptophyta > Pinopsida > Pinales > Pinaceae > Pinus > Pinus taeda. The sequence continues at coordinate 51,583 of APFE030957927.1, forward strand.
TACCTCTTTGTCTCTTTCCAAATATGCATCTCAAAATAATCCTCAAGAAGGAGCTACTTATCACATTTCATCAAGCAGGTTAGAAACATCCATATACTCAAATACATATGTAGGAAGTACAATAAATAAAAATAATCATCAGATCCGTAAGTCTAACAAGTAAGAAGCATCATAAGTCAAGAAATACTTATCTTCAATGAGAGGTGATATTCTCCCTCTTGAACCAATATTCAAGAGCCATCAACGTCCATGGTCCATATACCAATGTTTCCTTTAAGTATCCAACCAAATCTACTTGGGATTATCCCATATAGGGCTTCATCAAATCTTCGTCAAGTGCTTGAGCATCTTTACATAGACCATGCTAGAGTTTCATACATCTAATCTCAAGCCTTTTCCATAAAACGTGGTTTTGTCTCCCACCCTGACCTCATAGAATCCATCAAACCCTAATCATCAAGATGCCTAGGGTTATCTTCAAACCCTATAATTCTTTTAGGTCTCCACCATCCTCTTCTTGCTTCCATCAAAGGTGTCATCATCAGGGTGATCTCCATGACTTTTCTTCAGCCCAACTCTGATTCCATGTTAATTTTTCATAGGGCGACATTGTTCTTTGCTATGATAGTTGAATTTCATAATTAATAAATTAAGTTCACCCCATATCATCATTACATTATTCAGATCTACACCATTATACAACAATATGTGCAATAACATAGAAAGAAACAACATCACCATCATCATCAATGCAATGGAACATAAAAGAAACAATGGAAGAGAGCACGCACACATATAAAGATACCAAGTTGGTCTGAGACTAGGGAAAAACCCACTAGGGGGAAAACCCTTGCAAACCTTTTTCTTCTTAGATCGTCATTAAATGATGCAGAAAAAGAGAGTACAATGATCCATAACTTTATCTATGCAACAAAACAATAATGATATTCATGAAATATCTAATCATGATAGGAATCAGGATGTTCATACTGATGGCTATAATGTGTTGTCACAAATTGATGTCAATTGTTGTCATTGCGCCAAACACTACTGAACACTACTATCACTGTCAATGATCCCAATACATACGTTTGCAACGAAAACTAACAAATGAGATCTATAGATCTATAGATCTATATAATAGTAGAGAGAACCCAAGATCTACCAGATCATTGAAGTCAATTGAAGCCGAGATATCAAACCCTAGATTTGAAGTCAGGTCGCTCTCATCCAAAATATCTATGTGCGACCCAAAACTCCTGAGTCCCTCTCTTGAATACTATATGTGAGCAAATGTGATTGTATATTTGATATTAGGAAGCCTTCATGCGTGCGAATATGGAATACTACTGCTAAAACCCATAGTCACTCCCTTACTATTGCTGTGCGAGTGACCTTAATGTCATGGTTGCTCCCAGGACTACTCTGTGCAAGCGACCGAGGACTGAAACTTTGCGATTTTCCTCTGAAGTCATAGTCACTACCATAAGCCTCTATTCTAGTGACCGAGAGTCTATAGTCCCTCTCATAGGCTTGTGTGCCAACGATAACCAGAATGCCCTGTTCTTTGCTAGCGACCGAGATCTAGAAGACCCTGACCTAGAGTGAACCTTTCCCTTGTGATTTCGAACCCTTGAGAGAACTCCTTCCATCGAACCTGTGAAAACCAAGAAAAAAGAGAAGAGAATATGTTTCCAAATGATCTTGAGGTATATTCTATTTATATGCTTTCCTGAGGGTTCACTTGGGGTTGACCCAAGTAGTTACTCATGTGGTTAGGGCCGACCCATTCCATAATATATGTATGAATACAATAATTCATAACTTAACTTCTGCTTAACCAAATTGGGTCATATTTAGGTCGATTTTGGTCCTCTCGAAAATAGGAATCCAATGAAATCATTATATTATTCATTTGAGCTATCCAAGGTGGAATTTTAATTCCACTACTTGGTGTAACAAAAATATTAAACAAGCCACATCGATATCCTGTCAACATAAGTAAGGGTAATATAGTACAACGAAATAAAACAATCAGAGTTTGAGTGTTACATCTCTGGCATTGCTGCCCTACCAATAGGCTTGGACAATACCCTGATGGAGTCATTTTAGGAAGACAAACATTTCTTCGCTACCGACGAGCCTAGACAGTGCCCTAGCGAATTCGCTGGCTTCACCTCCCTGCGTAGGAAGCCTTTCTCTTCTTTCATGCTTTTATATTTTCTTTTATTTCATAGGACTATGCATATGCACTTCTTATTTTTCAACGGGCATAAGAGGGATCTCGACTTATTAAGAGTAGGAGAGGTTGTTCCTTCATAGACAAGTTTTATATCTTTGATGATTTAATCACTAAAATCTTTCCCCTTATCTTCTTCTACATAGGTAGATAAGAAAGAACACACAATTCTTAATAGGACCAAGTGTGTGAATGAGAAATCTAAATAGATGCGGGTCTCATGATTTTCTTACAGTTTCCCAATTGAAGGATCATATTTTCCATCAAAAAAGAATTTAATTTCAAGATGTAAACCAAATAAAGGAAGTGGGTGACAGATAAGTCAATGGTTGCATGCTGTTACAACTTACCTTTTACAAAATATTAGCCAAAGTATCTCAAAGCTTAAACCGACTTATTGAAGGAAAGATGAAGCTGAAAAAATAAAATTGCAACATGAAAAAAAAAGGATAGTACAATGCATCTAACTACAAGCAACCTAACCTAGCCTAAGCTAAACAATGCATGGCTAGATCATGTAAAGTGAAATTTCCAGTGCATCTATAGAAGCTGCTCCCAACCTTTAAATCGAAGGATGTGATCATGTACAACCAAAATGAAAAACAGTGCAGTGAACAAGAGGAACTATGTAAACATTTGCACTGAATGACTATAATAGGAAGTGCATCCATAATGATGCGTTACACTCGACTGCTCTACCATGTAGGAAACTTCACAACAACGAAAAAAATTGGACCTATGACCGTATATGACTCGATGGAGAGTATGAAAGTATAGGCCATGAGACATGGGCCCAGACTGAAAATAATTTTCTAATGAATCCGTCACAAGATCATGGACACAACATTTATAGAAAGACATACAAGAGAGGCTATGAAATTTAACATCCATGTAATTCATGTCATCAGGTTGACCGCAATCCAGGCTATCATGTACATGAAATTATTTGATGGATAATGAAAAATATTCATTAAGATTCTTCTCTGTTTCTACCTTACATATTTGAGATTTGATTGAAATGAGATGAAGAGGTGGATGTTCAATAATAAAACTAAATTTCATTCCCTACGGGTTGAAAAAATTTATATGGATAAAAGAAGCATCCCTCAAGAAGGCATCATCATTGCATGTGATGACATCGATGAAATTTTTTTGCATATAAATAAAAAAATGATCAAAAGCACAAATATCACCACAATGACAAAGAACTGACATAACCATCAGAATTAGTTGAAGTGACCTACTCACCTGACTTGAATTTGGATTTTGAGAAAACATGGTCAATTTCTTATCAAGAGAGGATTCAACATTTAAATTATGATATTCAACAGTAGATAGCTGTTCAAAACTAGTGCAAAATTCTTTAATGATAAGCATGCCATCTTCTTGATCAAAAGGAGATAAACCTGAAATAAAATCTTCGATAATCGTGTCAAAATACTTCTGAAAATATTTCAAATCCAGATCTTCATGTGGGAACAAAAGTTCATCCAGATTACTTGAAAAATCATGAACATATAATTCAGAAAGAAGAAAGTCATCGGGATCGTGATCATGCAAGGGTTCATCTCGATTAACGAGTGAAAGTTTGAGGAGGAATATCAAGATATGAAGATGGTTGATTGATAGAGTTAGATGAATCACGATCAGATGAGAGATGTGAGAGAAAGATAATTTCTTCGTCCACAATATGGTATTTTGATTCAATAACTGGTCTAAGTCCAATGTACAAAACATCGAAGGGAGGAGGACATGGGAAAGGAGCATATCCAATTCTTCCTTCAAATGTTGAAAATATTATTGATTAGGAGGACATGATGAATTTGATTCAAAATATTTCCTTGACATATAGACTAAGAACCGAAAATTATCATCTAAGGACTACTAGTGCATGTCCTCATCCGAAAACTTATAAAAATATGAAGGAACCAATCAGCAAAATTCTTAAGAGATTTAGTCAATTCGATTATAAGTTGATCAATTTCATCAATAAAATCTTGATATTCATACTTATCAAAAACTCGATAAAGCTCGTTAACCAAGTGATCGAAAGATGTGATAGAAGTAGTGGGTAAAGAATAGCACTATTGCTTTGCATTACCATCCTATGTAAGGATAAATAATCATGCAATGATTTCTTCTGTATCAACACCATTCAACAAGAAAAATTGAATAAATTAAACAACATACCCAAGAATAGTTAATGTACCCTTGCCATCAAATTTAATCGTGAAAAGTCATGTAAAAAATACACGGGGATTGAAATATCTAAAGCTTGTGTAAAACACCTCAAGATTATAATTTTTGATGAAACCATTAAAGGTAAAAGATTCAAACAGACTTCACGGGCTCAACTCGTCATCTAGCCCTCCTTCTAGCACCAGAAATGTTGGTGGTGCTGTATTTAACCAACATTGCAAAGGTATCTCCCCGATGTGAAGTCCTAATTACATCGCACATCATTTGGTGTAGGAGTCCCATCTGTTCATATATCCTGGCCACTGTATCAATAATAAGAAATGCCTTGGTTACAACCAGACATAAGAGAACAAAACGCCTCTTTGGGTCAGCAAGAATGTGAGCATTGTGAGACTCCCAATATAAGGTGTATGAGGGAGACTTACACGACTGGAGAGAGAAATGAGCCACCAGTTAGAAAAGTAATAGTACTATCCTAAAGGGGGACATGAGGAAATGAGAGAGACTTGTTGAGTAACTGCAGTTTAGTCCACATAGTAAAAAAAATAATTGAAACATAACAACATTCATTCAATAATAGACATGGCTAAGCAACAAATAGTTCATTAACTTAGCATGTGAATAAAAAACATATGCCTTAGACATAACCAGAATAGTCCAACTACATCTATGATACATGTATGAAGGAATTATAACTCATTGAACTTCTAATTATAAGTGAAAGATCCCAAGTACACTATTACATGAGTGAATCACTATATACAATAGTGGAACATGAAGCCACAAATTTCTTCTCCAAAGAATAATCTATCTCCTATGTAGTACAAGAGAAGCCAAGGCTAGGACTCCAAAATCCAGAAAAAAAGCCCTTTCTTGGAATTATGAGGAGCTATTTATAACAAACAAAATGACTTTTGAGCTTTCTCACGACTCTTTGAATTCTATGACTGTTCATATTCTAACATGACTCATTACATTTCAATGTGTGGCCATTCATATTCCACTTGTGTCCCTTGGACTTCATTACATAAGATTTATTACAAAAGACAATTTATAAATGAGACAACAGCCTAATAAGACAAAACTGCTAAAGCATAAAACTCATCAAATGGATAGATCATTTTCTTTTTCAAGGAGTTCACTTGTGATGTAAGTGTGCCATGCTTTTAACTCCTTTGTGATGGCTTCTATATATATTGGAAAGTCTCCTCTATAACGCACCTTCACCTCAATTTCCTCTGATAATATGTTCTTGGAGCTTGATTGGACATTATTCCACAACCATGAAATATTCATGTGCTCTTTGACTAGTGCAAAGGAACACTACTTAATAACATATTTTGTCACCTCCAAGGTTTCCTATTTCATTACTTGCTTGATTTGTTCAATGTAATCCATCATCTACTGAAATATTACCTCCATCCCTCTGATTTCTTCAAGAGATCTGATGGTGGGCATCCCATGCTTCTGTGTAAGAGACTCAAACCATAGGCAACCATGGTGGTAACCAACTATGCTCCAAGATGAAATTAGTTCTATAGGTGGAGTCTCAAATGCACTCTATCAATCTTTGTAGTAAAATTATTCTTCTTTTCCACGTACTGTAGAGCATATGGATATTTGGCAAGCCACTCCTGCATCTTGTCAACTGCTCTGGTCGCTATCTTTAGGAGTTTCATGACTTCCTGTGAATTATTGTGAATGCTAATGAGAGGAGCCATGACCTACTGTATTAGTATCATCTCATTGTATAGTCATGAAATGGTATCCTCCATTGGTCCCAACTCGTCTAGCATCGCTGACTACCATTCTGCGGTATTGGAGTTTTGTGATGAAAACTGCTGGTTTTATGCTACAAGATGCTCTACTTGTTGCTTCGTTGTAGCCAATTCTCTTCTCAGCCTGACATTTTTATTCAACAAGTATTCTAAGTTATCCTATGCTACTGTAGCGAATGCAACATTTGCTTCCATAACTATACCCAAATTCCTTCTAGTGTTGGAGGTGATCACTTTTTATGTCACTACTGAGACTAGGTTGAGGATCCTATGGGAAGTATCTATGCCTTTGCTGCACGATCCTCTTCTTTAACTTATAAAACTTCACACTGCATATGTCCATGACTCGATCTACTGATGGAGGTGTGATCCCCATCTCTCCGAATGGAATATGACCTCCCGTGAGTGGTTGTTCACCTAGAGTACCGGGTTCATCATCCATGGGATGGATGGTATCTTCTTCCTCTAACTGCTCCTCCTCTAGTTCTTGAGTCAACGTTTCTTCTTTCAGCCTCTGTGTTGCTTCTTCCTCCTGAGACTGCCTCTTCTACGCTTCCTCTATCTATCTCCTCTCTTCTTACTCTGTACGTTTCTTCTCAAGCAACTCATCCTACTTCCTATTCTCCTCCTCCTCCTCCTCTTATTCTTCTCCTTCTCTCCTCTCTAGATTTGTTTGTGTAGCTCCCGTGTTTAAAGGATCGACCTTCAATTTCCTATTTCTCTTCTCTAATGAATACCTGGTCCTTTTCTTGGGAGCTAGATTCTTTACTTGAGGTGTTGCGTCCTCCTTCTTTTTCTCTTGTTCTTGCAAGTCCTGAGTTGGTGGGTCATGGGATGAATTGGCCTATGTGGCTGGATGTGTCTTCATTCAGGCATTGTACCAATTCTTTATCTTTTTGTCTTACGGTTTAGACAGCGATGAATACCCCATGTTGTGACTGACCCTTTGACAATGAAACCTAAAAATTCTCTTAGGATCATATGCATGGAAGTATTTTTTGGAAAAGTTTAGGTGCTTATGCTCTTCTATCTCGACTGCCAATGCCTTGTGACTCTTTAATTCGTACAATTAGATCCTCAATGGAAAGACAAGTCAAGGGGATTTCTTCCTCCTGTGAAGAATTCCTGACAATTGCTTGTCCAAATGATTTTCCACTTCCTGCATGATTTCTTTGTTTGTCACATATCGTGACATAATATGAGGGGCTATTTGACATCCGAAGCATCTAATATATGTGCCCTCAGGAGCTACAAACCAATCTGAAATATATTTAAGTGACTCCACTTGATCTGTCATGCATGGTGGATCGATGTCGAATATCAAGCAAAAAATATACTGCAAAGAAGCGTTTGGCCAACCTGTTGTATGCACCTCTGAAGCTTCCTTCTGATAACACCTTGAAGTGGAAATAAACTGTGAACTTCTCTTTAGGAGTCTAGTTCCAATATATTTTTGGGAATGCATATCATGTGCAGATCCCATCCAGGAGATATGAAGACATGTGGAATTCTGGAGCTTTATTTTCCTATAAAGATGCTTTAGCTTGCCCCACCCATCGTTGCAGTTCATATGATAACATATCCACCCAATTGATGACTCTTCCACAGTTCACCATTATATTAAGCGTATATATTCAATTCTCTTGGAACACTTCAACTTTATTAAGCCCAAACATTCGATAATACATAACCATCAAATAATGATATACATCTCTCAGGATTTTTTTCAAAAAAATTATTGATGGACAATGACGAAACTTGGCAGGTTCTCGACACCATTGTTTAATAACATCATTCGTGTTGAGGGTAGCCCATCTTGTGTAGAAATTATAATTTGCGTATGCATTGGGCTTGAACATCTTATAATATGTCTGTATATCCTCACCATAATAGGTGGCGAGGTGATTGCCACTCTCACTGCAGAGCACAATGTGAGAGTCATCCATGTGTGTGATGATCCATTCAATAGCTTCAACACATGGCATGACCGAGAATCTTCATGTGATCTTGTGTATCTTGGAGTTCTTAATGTTGATATATGCATGAACATCTTCTAAGTCCTACATAAACTTCTCCTGCATGAATGTGTTGTAGATATTGCTCCAGGTAACCTCTATCATCTTTTCAATAAAAAATTGCGTGTCAGCATATATAGGAATGTTGGGCTTTGCAACTTCAATCAACTCACCAATGCTTGCTTCTGAATGTTCTCTTGAGGCTACTTTACACGGCATAATGTCTCCAACATATGAGGACACAATGGCGACTCTTCTAGCACGGTCACTTGTTTGTGGAATCATGCTCATAGCAACAAGATAATCTTAAAAAAAATAACTATGCAAGAAAACTTGTAAATCACACTCAAAGAGTCATCACGGATGATAGATCACAAAAAAAATGAAGGAAAACAAAAAATAACTTTCATGCAAGAAAAATACACATGCAAACTAGGAGGGCGCACTCTCAAAGCATGAGGGGACATGCATGGTCATTCGGGGCTTCATAGTGCACTCATGAGCTCAAGAAAGAGGAAAAAATCAACCAAGGCACCCTGTTGTTATAGCGCCATTTACCACTCTTGGTATTTTTGATGCTTTGTTTATGGCCTAGGGCAACTCCTCCTCCCAGACTTGGTCCAAATATATTAAAAACATTGTTTTATTCCCTGTATGCTACTTTTCCCTGAGATAAAAGCATGTACACGTAGGTCAGTCAATACCCAACCCACGTATATGTGTTAAAACACTTGAAAAAATTAAATTTCCTTAATTATGGCTGGAGTTCACGGGTTATACCTATTGATTACCTCCTATTTCTCGTGGCCCAACTATTTCGCAACTAAAAAATAATTGGTAGAAGTATAAATAGACTTCTATGGGAAGGCCTTGAGGAAGAGAAGAGAAATAGTTATTATACTGAGATTATCCCTGACTGAGTCTGATGAATCCTTGTGCCTCATGCACTTCCCCAAGCTTCAAAAAAACTTTGTTTCCTTGATTATAGATATTCTCCCTTTTGCTTGAGATATCATGGTGTTGGTGATGGAAGAATATTGTTGAAGGTTAGGATAGGACAAATCTGTAGGGCGGTTCCACTTGGAGCAAGAAGAAGAAGACTTAGGTGAGTTCTCTCCATGTTATGTATAGCTTACTGTAATAAAAGAAATGTTGTCTTGTTTTCGAAATTAACTATGTTTATGCATCAAATATGTTTTAATTCATATATGAATGATATTTTGATGTATGATCAATAATTTGTTTATATGATATAAAGTCAATTTCGTGAATATGCTTTACTTCTATACTGCTATGTATGTTCGGATTGAATGATTTTCAGGTTTGAAGAACATCTAGAGTTGCAGAGGGTCTGAACCCTACGGGACCTACTCGAACGAAGGAAATCTGGGTACAGTTGCTCTTACATAGTTTGATTATATAAGCATTTTTCCTGAGCTATATGAGTGTTTCTTATTGTAGTTTTCTTCTGCTCTATTGGGGTTCTAACCCAAATCCCTAGGGTTCTTCCACCCGAAACAGAATTGGCAACTCCACTGGGGATAACAATCTTGTTATTCCTAGTTTGGGTTGTTCATTACCAATCAAGGCTCAGTCTTTTGGTTTTCTTGCTTTTATAGTCTTATTTTTTCTACTAGAGTCTCAGGCTTTAAGTCTGATCTTTTGGATTAGACTTTGTTTTTTATTTTTTCTTGCAAAGCTTTGTATACACTTTTTAGTTTGTTTACAGTAGCGTATACACGCTTGTTTCTGTAAAGTGAAGCAACATATATGCGAGTTTCCTTTGTCAGAAGCACGTGTGCATACTTCTGTGTTTGAACACAATCACGTATGAAAATTTTTGCATTGTTTTTTCAAATCTCTCTACCCAGATAGATTTGTTGCATGGTCTTTTTAGTCTCTGTGTGGTCAATTTCTATCTGGAGAATTTAATTATTTTGCAGGCTTACCGTTTCGAAGTCTCTTCCTCATTGAAAAGATTTGGCCTAGGTTTGCTTTTTGAGCGAGTTTGTAATTGGTGTTTTGGCACACAAGACTTCATTCAGAAGTTCTTGATTATTCTGGTCCTCCAGAACAAAAAAATGTTTTCAGTTTTCAACTTCGGATTTCAGATCTACTTGCTTTGCTTTCCTTCATTTTGTGGCCTCATAGCCTTTCTTGCTTTTTGAAAGTCTTTTTGACGAATTTGGAAGTATTTCTTTCCTGGATTCTTGGTTAGTTTGTCAAACTCTTTGCTGCTATTTGGGTCGTTTTGTACAAGTTGAAGTCTTTTTGCTCAAGTTTTCATTCATTTTCGAGTTTGTAACTTGCGAAGACTCCTTGTGCTCTCTTTATTATCTTTGACGTTTAGTAGAATTTTGGTGTTTTCAAAAAGTTGTTTTTGGTTGTTTCTTTAGATAAAAAAATCTCAAAAAACTTTGTTTTTGTTTTTCTTTTTGTAGAATTTTCTCTACAAATCAGCTAGCTCACTGATATCATGTAGAAATTTCACCTGCAGATCAAACTAATATATGCAATGTACTAAAGCATAATACTAGATCTACATCTACCATAAACTTTGTGGATTCTTAATTGAACATGAGCAACATCAAGCATGAACAAATATAACTGATAAGAAGGAATCAATCACACATAACACATAAAAATTTATCCGAGAAAAGAACCAACCTAAAACTCCATCTTTGTATTATCAATCAAGTGGAAATCCTCAACAACATACAAAAAGAATCAGCTCAAAAGCTATCCTGCTCTCTCTGTACTCTGATGATGTAAATCATGGACTACCTAGGCCTCAGTATATAGGCTATAAGTTGGCCTAATCATACCTGCTGTCACCTCAGGTCCAACTACATAGTCATAGAAGAAAATAGATTCCTTCCTCATGCAAGGAATACTTACTAGAAATATCTGAGCATCTGATAGTACATTGTCCCTCATATGATCTCAACTGGGTCTCTGTCTGAATTGCCATGCATCAGTTATCCATGAGATAATACTCAGTTATCTGAAAATAATATTTGTCACATGCATGCAAGCATCAACAAACTATATCTCATTAATTTAACAGCTTGTTAAATTAATCTAACTGAACTTGACTAAGTTAAACTAAGTCAACTAATCCTCCCATTATGGAACTCATCCTTAATTCCTCAATCAATGGAGCAAATCAAGGACACATTCCCCAATTAGTGGAGAAATAATTGCATGTTCTCACAAAGACTTCAAGTTTGCTTTTCCTTAACTAATTAACTCATGGAGAATTAATTAATTAATATTCCAAATTGTTGGTAAGACCAAATTCGAATTTACTTCCTATAGATAGACCAGGGACTGCTATAAATAGGAAGGGACCTATAAATGCTATTTTTAGAAGATGCTATTTTTAGTAGTTTCACCTCTCACCCAAGGTGGCCAATAACCTCACTGGCCAAAATGCTATTTTTAGCAAGTTCCATTTTTACATTTCTTATTGCACATTTTTCAACACTCCCTCTCAACAAGAAAGGCTTCCTCTCGAACCTGATCCTGTACCTCTAGAATGTTTTACATGTAACACATATACCAAGTGCGGTTACTCCAGCAACACTCGGAACAAAAAAATTCCCAACTGACCTCTTTGTTGGGCTAGAAACATAATTTGATGTTGAATCTCTACCTGCTACTGACAAATGCTCCCTCTCTGACCTCTGTGCTACTGCAACATCTCCATGTATCTCATACCGTTGCACCATTCTCTATGCTACCCTGCATTGTGCAACACACTTGTGCCTCTTGCATTGTTGCAGCCTGCATGCTTTGTGTTGTCCTGGGATTCCCTGCACTGTAGCTCTCTCTGCCACTCCATCCGCATCTGTCTCTACCCAATCAGTCAATTCCTGCTACTCCACATCAGGGCTCCCGTAGCATGGTCTCATCCAAGAGGTTGGGTACCTCAAGGATCCTACCCCTCCTCCTTGGGATGATCACTCTATATTGTCCCACCTCCTACTTGGAGGTATGGCTGCATGTGATCTTGCTGCCCACCTGGCCCGAAGTTTCCCCCTACTAGAGGTCTCTGAATGAGTATATGTCTCTACTCGATCTCCACTCAGCTTCCCCTGTTGTGGCTGCTACATAACCTCCTGAAGCTACTGCACCAATCGTGGCTCCTCCACAATTGTCTAAGACTTCTTCTGGCTCTGCATGTTGAGAGGTAATATACCCTCCCTCTCAACCACCAAGTCTCCATCAGTTGCCTTGCTGCTCAAGGCTTTGCATGCATCTCGAAATTCAAGAGCATACAGGTTCTTGACTCGTGAACCAATCTGCTTCACTTGTCTAGTGATGATGTGTCTAAGGAAAACCTTTCCCTTACTGAAGACTACATCATAGCCTTTGTCTTCCAGCATCGCGATTGACACCAAGTTTCTCTTCAGTCCTGGTACATACTTAACATCGGTCAAGGTAAGGAAAGCACCATGCTCCCTCTGAAAAATAACTATGCCTACACCTGAGACACTATACTTCTCATCATTACCCATCGCTATGAGTATTTAGAGATCTTCCTCCTCCAAAGTACTAAAAAAACTCTTGTCGCCAATGATGTGGAAAGAAGCTCCACTTTCAAGAAACCAACCACTTCCCACCATGGATGAAACCATGCATGTGAAGAGTGTGAAATCCAACTCAAATTGTGAAACAAGTGCCTCACCTTTAGATCCTTCCCTGGATCCCTTCTTGGATTTCCTCTGTGGACAATTTGTAGCATAATGGCCCACCTCATGACAACGAAAGCATCACACTTTCTATTTGTCAACCTTCTTCCCACCATTGGAAGAACTGGATTTAGAAAGAGAAACCTTCTCCTTAACCTTCTTTGCCTTACTCACTAAAGCATAGTTCTCCTCATCCTCCATGGATGAAGAACCGTCTCTGGTGCTTCGTCTGATCTCCTCCTGCATCAAATCTGACCATAGTCATTCCCAATCTGGCAGTTTCTCCCTTCCATTAACTGAGTCCAGGTAGCTATGCCAGCTCTTAGGAAGGCCAAGGAGTGCTAGAATCACCATATCATCATCAACTATCATGACCCTTACACTTGCAAGCTCATCCCTGCATGTGATGAGCTTGGTCAGATACATAGAGATCGTCTCATCCTTTTCACACTTGATCTTTTGAAGTTTGTCCTTCAGTGCTAGCTTCCTCTGATCACTACTATTCTAATATAAATCTTTCAATGTTTTCCACATTGCAAACAAAGTCTCCTTCCCATGGAGGCTTGAGACAATGTGATCTTGCACTCCCTCCAAGAGAATTCTCCTAGCTCTAGCCACACACTTCTTCTATTCCTCCAGTTGAGTAGCATCAGTAGGCTTAGGTACTTCTTGATCATTGAAGTCCTTAAGGCCGTTATCTTCCAATACTGCCTCCATGTGATCCTTCCAAGCTATATAGTTTGAGCTGCCATCAAGGGCATACTCAAGCGTCAAACCATAGAATGCCATCGGTGAAATAGATGTGATAAGAACTTGAGATCTATATCCCGAATAATAAACTTCAAATTCCTTCTTGTATACTATTCTTCCTTGATCACCTATGCTTCGATACCATGTAGAATTTTCTCTACAAATCAGCTAGCTGACTGATATCATGTAGAAATTTCACCTGCAGATCAAACTGATATATGCAATGTACTAAAGCATAATACTAGATCTTCATCTACCATAAACTTTGTGGAAGCTTAATTGAACATGAGCAAAATCAAGCATGAACACATATAACTGATAAGAAGGAATTAATCACACATAACACAGAAGCATTTATCCAAGAAAAGAACCAGCCTAAAATCCCATCTCTATATTATCAATCAAGTGAAAATCCTCAACAACATACAAAAAGAATCAACTCAAAAGCTATCCTTCTCTCTCTGTACTCTGATGATGTAAATCATGGACTACCTAGGCCTCAATATATAGGCTGTAAGTTGGCCTAATCATACCTGCTGTCACCTCAGGTCCAACTATGTAGTCGTAGAAGAAAAATAGATTCCTTCCTCATGCAAGGAATACTTACTAGAAATATCCTAGCATCTGATAGTACATTGTCCCTCATCCGATCTCAACTGGCTCTCTGTCTAAACTGCCATGCATCAATTATCCATGAGAGAATACTCAGTTATCTGAAAACAATAGTTGTCACATGCGTGCAAGCATCAACAAACTATATCTCAATAATTTAACAACTTGTTAAATTAATCTAACTGAACTTGACTAAGTTAAACTAAGTCAATTGATCCTCACATTATAGAACTCATCCTTAATTCCTCAATAAGTGGAGCAAATCAAGGACACATTCCCTAATTAGTGGAGAAATAATTGCATGTTCTCACAAAGACTTCAAGTTTGCTTTTCCTTAACTAATTAACTCATGGAGAATTAATTAATTAATATTCCAAACTGCTGGTAGAACCAAATTCAAATTTACTTCCTATAGATAGACCAAGGACTGCTATAAATAGGAAGGGACCCAGAAATGCTATTTTTAGAAGATTCTATTTTTAGTATTTTCACCTCTCACCCAAGGTGGCCAATGACCTCATTGGCCAAACTGTTATTTTTAGCAAGTTCTATTTTTACATTTCTTGTTGCACATTTTTCAACACTTTTGCCAAGTTTGGTTCTTGGTTTCTTTTTGTTGTTGAAAGTGAATTGCAATCTTTTCCAATTTGTCCTTCTTGTTTGGAGAGAATTTTGTGTTCAAAATTTGTATCCTCTTTAGTACTTTAGTTGGCTCATTGTTAGTTATAAACAATTTCTTTTGCTTTTTGAGTTTTTAGGATCTTGCATCTCCATTATATCTTGCATTAGGATAGTTTTCATTATTAAAGCATTCATAGTCTTTCAGTTTTTTGGGTGTGTTTCAAGAAAATAAGAGAAAAAGTACTATACTTTTTAGAAGTTTCGTAGAACCCATATAGAGATCTCTTTTCATCGAATAAAAAATGATTGCATTCATGTAGTTAGTTTTTCATTGATTTATGTTGCGTCATACATATATCATTGGTTTCACTCCCATCGATACCCTTGACTTAAAGAACAACCATTAAAATCAAGCGATTAATTAAAATAAACTAGAACTCTTGTATTGTCATCAGAATACACCAAGAAGTTTAGGTTTATTAGGGCCTTCGATTAGGCGAGAGGAGAGTTAACTCTCCAAGGCCTCTCAAAATTACAAAACATAGAAGTTTGATTAATGAGCAAAATCCAATAGCATTAGGAAGACCGAGAAAGCTCTGTAACTAGGAGTAAAGTAGGAGGTTGAGTGAAGATAAGGACAAGAGATACCCCCTCTCTTGTTGGATCCCACCTCATAACTATTCTGCCCAGCTTCTGATATGAGTTGGTGACCATAGTTGCCTATCCTAGGGAACACATAGGTGGATGCGGAGGGGAATCTCGTGGCACCTGAGGTTGATGTTGTATCACGTTCAGTAGTACTTCTGGAGGGCATCCTTGTGAAGCTTGGGGGCTTGCACCGGCAAAGGCTATTGTTTGTAGGTTAGCGTAACTACCTCTGATAACTTCGCTAGTAGGCCGAGGGTGTAATTACCCAAGTCTATTTTTGGAAGGCCCTTGTTATTAACTTTCTTGTATTTTGGTGTCCAGTCCTAATCACTCGAAGTGGAAATACTCGAGAGTTGTTTGATTGCTGATATCTTTAGGGACTTTTTAGTGAGTGTTCTTTGCTCCTAGTTGGCCTAGCTCTATAATTTTTTGAATCTTTAAGTAGATCTTTTAAATAGTTCAAAGTGGCTGACAAACCATCTCGACAGTCTAAGAGACTTCATGGGCTATCACCTATGAGTCCTGAGCCTTCTCCTAGAAGGCGTAGGAACAATTTTGCCGGTGGTTTTCAACCAATGGAAGCAGGCGCATCAGAGATTGATCCTCCACTTGGGGTCATTGATTCATAAGATAGACTTGGCACTAGTAGAGAGTTAGAGAGGAACACACCAGTTCTTTCTCAAGTACCTTTTCAATCGGAAGATAATATCGAAGTTGAAGAGATTTCAGAGTCAGTTGCGGTTCTGAATTCTCCTGTTCCTCCTAAGCATCTAGACATTCTATTGTACGTTGGAACTTCAACTCATAGGCCTTCGAGCCCAGGTTTACATACATCTATTCCTTCAATGCCCACTGCTGGAAGCATGGCATCTACGACAAGTGTTGCGAGCATGCAGACTCCCATATCTATACAAGGAGGAGGAACTATTTCCATCCCTTCTATTACTCCCAGCATGGCTGTATTTGGGTCTACTTCCGTTCCGTCAATGAGTGGAAGTTCTCAAGCTATTGCATCCAGTTTTGGATTTTTCCATTATGGAATGTCGTCTCATGGGATTCCTTTAGTTCCTTTGAACATAACATCAAATGCCTCTACATCCATGATGAGTGGATCAGCTTCTTTTTAGGGTTTCCATTTGGAAGTGGTCATATACCACATTCTAATCTGATAGTAGGGTCAATGCCTTTTCTTTTTACAAGTCAAGGTAGTAACCCCTTCTAGAGTTCGACAAACCCTGCGGTTAGTGGGATAGGAGCTGGGAATTAATTTTTCGGCCAACAAGGGAATGTGGCACATTCTTCATTTAATTTGTTTTAGAATTTTCCACCCTTTGCTAATGCATGGAATCCTTATCATGGGCTGTCAGCTCCTTTCAATACTTCGTTAAGGGGTAACTTCACTAGTTACAGAGGATTTTTGGCAGGAGTTGGTCAAACTGGGAATTTTGCTGGACCACAAGGTCCACCTTTTGGTTCAGTAGGCTCTATGAGTTACTTCAGGTAACTTGGTGTTTTTCAAAATCCAAGCCATTCTTTTTAGACCTTTGGGAACCCCGCCCGCTCTGCATGGATTTCCCAAGGTCCGCCACGACTTCCTTTTCTAGCCACGCTGAACTTGCCAGACTTAACTAAATTGACAAATGATTCTATTCGGTACAATCCATCTTGGCCTCTATTCCCAACTAAACTTCCCTCAGATATCCCAAAATTCGAAGGAAAGGGTGGTGAAGATTCGGGAGACCACGTAACCACATTTCACTTATGGTGCTCATCCAACTCCCTGATAGATGATTCGATTAGGTTGAGGTTATTTCAGTGTACCCTAACCAAAAATGTGGCCAAATAGTGTATAGAGTTGCCAGGGGGCACCTACACTTCTTTTTGTGATTCGGCTAATATCATGTTGAACCATTTTCAGTTGCCTGTCCGATATGAAGCCAGAATTGAACTTCTGGCTAACTTTAACAAGACATCACAACTCACATTTCGGATCACATCCAGGAATGGAGGAGGAGGAAAAGGCTTATCAAATCTAAAATCCCATCAGAGTTCCTTCTCGAATGGTTTCTCAAATCATTACAACTTGAGATCTCAAAGGATGTGTCTCTTTCCGGTGTTTAATTCAGAAGAGCAGGCTATTTTCCGAGCCCAACAATTAGAACTGATATATTCTCAGTCTGGGACTGTTTAGAAATTTCTACCTAATGCTCCTAGATCTAAGGTCGATTTAGCCAAACCAAAGCCAAGCCCCCACGTCAATGTTATAGTCAGATCGATTGATATTAATGTGGTGAACCTATTGAATCAATTACAATAGTTGTCTCTACAAACTGCTTCTTCTAACTAGGCATCACCATCTACACCTATACCTTCCCAACCTGTCTCTATAAATGTCTTCCAGACCTCTAACCCCAAAGGAAATCAACAATTCGATGGGAAGAGAAAGGGACAAGGTAAGAAGAATAACCAGGAAGGGAAAGGCAATGCACACAAACCCAACCATGGTGATGGAGAGGGTAGGAAAGAGTCCAAGAAAAAGGCAAAGTTTCCATGCAAGTTATGCAATGGAGATCATCTGACTCACCTCTACCTCAAGATGTATGATGCTCAACACTTATTAGTACAACAAGGTTCCTCTAGCTCCCAAGATGTTATGACTAACCCTTTTCCCCAAGGGCAGTAATTACTTGTTGGCGTGAATTCTAATGTTGGTACCTCCTCTAGGGGCAATCAGGAAGGGGAAAACTCATCAAATGTTTATATGATGAGCTCTCATATCGATGTCACTATGCGAGCACGCGATTATGGTGAATCAGAAACATCTAAGGCTAAATATATTCCCAAAGCCACTGAACCGCTTCATATTGAAGTGCTCGACTATCAACCTTAATGCTAGGGTATCCCATAACTACTCAATTATAGGAGATCTGGCTCAAAGTCCTTGTGCTATGTCTGCATTGGAGGTGTTAGGGCCTAAATCTACCTCAGGCTGAGAAAGGCAGGTCTAGGGTAGTATCAAACCATGCTTAACCTGGTAGCTAGCCCTACCAGGTCGGGAGATGGCTCTCTCCTTGTCAATCTCAATGAAAATATATCAAGGAAGGGTTGAAATAACTGATATGAATACTAATTTTAGGCTAGGTATATTTTCTCAGAGGAATTTGATTGATTTTTATGGTTGGTTGCTGGATCAGATGGGGAAGGCAGCTTTGGGTCTAGGAAATGAACATAGATTTGCAGAGGTTTCTATGGGTCGAGGTAGGCAAGTGTTTAATAAGGTAAATTAAGGATAGGGGAAGGTGTATGAACATCAAGACACAAGTTTTGTTGATGATTCGACCATCCAAGAGAAATTACCTTCAAAACCCTAGGAGAGGGAAATGAACCTTACCTAGGCACAAGAAGCATGAACAAGGTTTAAAATGACCCATTGGAAACTGACATGATGATGACAACCCTCTGAATGATGGTACACTCAGTTGAATGGTGACATGGACCGACATTTGGACAACTTTGAAAGGAGGGAAAACAAACCCTAGACCTAATGAGACCTAAAACCCTAAAAATGATTTTTGCAAATGTAATGACAAAAAATGATTGTAAATGACCTGAACATGTGAAAATAGGCTAGCAGGTAAATAGCATGAGGGAAATAAAAAATGAACCATTTCCATCAGTTGATCCATGACCTAATGGAATGCAGTTGATCGGATGGGACACCTAATATGCATGCAAAAGAGAAATTTTGATCACTGATGGAGGGATGAAGATACCAACACTAACATTGGCTCCAATGGCGATGGTAGCTCCTGGGAGGTGCCAAGAACCACAAATCTCTGGAAAGTAGACCAGTGCCGCATCCATTGGGCATGGAGTAAAAAACTCAAACTGAATTGCATGACTGAAAACTGACAACTTGACGACACAAACTGACTTGAAACTTACTCAATACTAAAACAAAACTGACAAACTAGAAAATATGCTCAAAAACACAACCGACAACCTACTCTAGCTATTCCATTCATCACATGATCAAGTGAAATGAAACAACCAATGCAACCAAGTAAGAATTCTGGCTACTGTTCGCATTCTCCACAAGTGCTTTCTTATGAAAAACAAGAAAGAACTACTGAAAGGCAACTCCCATGAAAATTTGTAAACAGATCCATTGAATGATATGGATTCTCTATTTGACTCCAAATACCCTACATAAGGATCTTGAAAGTCATGCACACTGGGACTTAGCTCATCCAATGGATTACTTTTCTTCTCCTCATACCATGAATGCAAACTTACATCTGAGCTTTGTGATGAGACTCCTGCTGAAAATGACAAAGAAACTGGCTGCCAGATCAAGTTTGTATTAGTACACATTTCAAGCTCACAGGTAGCTAATGGAGAAGGAATTTGACTATAGACATCATCCAACACATCAGCTATTGGATTGTGAAAAACTTGAAAAGACTGCTTCAACCCATTTTCTATTGGTTCTGATGAGATTACATGATTTCCTACAGGTTGCTCATTTGAAGATATATTATGCAATTTTCCCTTCAAAAACTGAAATGATTCAAAACATAAAGTTACAGAATCTTCTTGCATCATTTGATCATATGTTCTAGCTTCCAAGTCTTCATCTACAACTTGACAATCAATGGCATTTGGGGGCTGCAAATCTGGATATGAAAAGTCTTGAACAAGGATTTCTTTGCCCTTAAGATGATCCAGATCAAAACTTGTTGACAATTGATTTCTTATTGCATGAAAGTTGTATCTAATGAACTGAAATGAAGCAAAAAAAAAAGGCAAAGATCCTTCACTTACTTCAAAATTTGCTGCACTTTCCTCCTCACTCCCATAGCTGATATGCAAAGGCTGATCATTGTACTCGAACTGTGGAAAATGAACTTCCTCCTTCCACAAACTAGCTGCTGATTTGTCTACAAGATTAGCTTCTGTTTGGAGAACATAATCATCATCATACTGATCAAACTTAGGCAAATCATCAGAATAAAACACATCATCAAGCATACATGTTAGATCAATAGATCTCTCTTCTCCAAGATGATCTACAAAACAATCATTATCAGATCTCTGACAACTAGGATAAGAAAGAAGATGTTTTGGATCAACAACTTGTTCTTCTTCAATCAGCGAGCCATGCTCTTGAACATCATAGTCATTCCTTGTAGTGATCTTTTGCATCAACTCTTCCACTGCAGTTACCAAAATGTCAAGCTTTACCTCTAAAGATGTTGATTCCTCTCCATCTATGTTCTTCACCTCTTCTTCCTTCAACTTTGCCCTTTTGATCAGCAAATGAGCCTCTACATCTACTGCACTATTATGCATATCTTCAAGTGTTGCAAGGTTCCTTTCCCTCAGCTGAAACTCCATTTCCAGATCAAAGGCTTCCAGGTAGTGCAAGAGAGCGGATCTAGGAGGAGGTCTTATATTAACCGGCATCAAAAAATAGACTTGGTTAAATCTGGAAAAAAACAGTTGCACCGTCTCCCCTGGTTGTCTTTTCAACTGGTTATACTCTTCTATAATCAAGAAAGGGTTCTGTTTGATAATCCACCCGTTGAGGAAAACTTTGACAAACTGCTATAAATCTGAGATGCTCACATCAGGCAGGGTTTTAACCCAACTCTTGACTTTGCCTTGCAAAGAAAGAGAAAAAAGCCTAATACTGACATCCTCTTCATCAACTTCAAAAAGATCAAGAAAAGACTCAAAATTCAATACATGTCTCTCAGCAATGATGTTGTCGCGTTCACCATCAAATCTTGGTAGATATAGGTCATGATTTTTAGGGAAATCATGGGATATAAGAGGTAAAATCAGAGGCTTGTATAGATCTGGAATTTTACAAGGTATGGGAATATGTACAGAAGCTGTAGAATTAGTCTTGGTCTCTTGAGGCTCATCAGTTTGAAGATGGTCATCACAAAATTCAGAAGAAGGGTCTTGATCAAGCTCAAAGGCATGCAAATATTTGGTATTTACCATATTCAAGGGGAAAGAATCAACTGCAGGTCTGGGATCTTTTCTCAAACACAGTATACTTCGTAAAGCCTTATTGACATTCTCGGGAAAAGAGAAGAAATAATTTATAACAAAGAACAAAATGTCTTGGATGAAATTCCAACTTGAATACCTGATCTGTCCATATTGTCCTTTCATGTTGCTGTTGGTCAAGTTCATCCTCTAGTGGAGTCCTTGGATCTGATGTCGAAACTAATTTACAGTCGCCAGGTGAATGATTTCAGCCTTGCGATGTCTGATCGTTGCCACCACCAACAATAAAATCTGAACTTGATACATTTTACTAAGGAACATAAAACTACGTTCCCCAGTATGGTTGCCACTATGTTAGGGCCTAAATCTACCTCAGGCTGAGAAAGGCAGGTCTAGGGTAACATCAAACCATGCTTAACCTGGTAGCTAGCCCTACCAGGTCGGGAGAGGGCTCTCTCCTTGTCAATCTCAATGAAAATATATCAAGGAAGGGTTGAGATGACTGATATGAATACTCATTTTAGGCTAGGTATATTTTCTTAGAGGAATTTGATTGATTTTTGTGGTTGGTTGCTAGATCAGACGGGGAAGGCAGCTTTGGGTCCAGGAAATGAACACAGATTTGCAGAGGTTTCTGTGGGGCAAGGTAGGAAAGTGTTTAATAAGGTACATTAAGGATAGGGGAAGGTGTATGAACATCAGGACACAAGTTTTGTTGATGATTCGACCATCCAAGAGAAATTACCTTCAAAACCCTAGGAGAGGGAAATGAACCTTACCTAGGCAAAACTGAAGCATGAACAAGGTTTAAAATGACCCATTGGAAATTGACATGATGATGACAACCCTCTGAATGATGGTACACTCAGTTGAATGGTGACATGGACTGACATTTGGACAACTTTGAAAGGAGTGAAAACAAACCCTAGACCTAATGATACCTAAAACCCTAAAAATGAATTTTTCAAATGTAATGACAAAAAATGAATGTAAATGACCTGAACATGTGAAAATAGGCTAGCAGGTAAATATCATGAGGGAAATAAAAAATGAACCACTGCCATCAGTTGATCCATTACCTAATGGAATGTAGCTGATCGGATGGGACACCTAATATGCATGCAAAAGAGAAATTTTGATCACTGATGGAGGGATGAAGATACCGACACTAACAAGAGGTACTCCAGTCATGCCCTGCTCAGAGAAGTGATTTGCTTTAGACAATTGGCACAGTAGATCCAAAGAATTATTTAGTGCTCACTTTTGATATGTTGAATGTCAAAAAGTGACTTCCTCACCATATGGCTGTTGAAAAGTGTGCAACAAGAAATGCTAAAAATAGCATTGTTATAAATAGCTGAGCTATAAATAGCAGTTCAGCCATTGGAGATCTTCGCTACAATGGGTGAAAAGTGAAAGTGCTAAAAATAACTTTTCTAAAAATATCATTTCGGGATCCCTTCTTATTTTAGTTAGTCCCTGGACTAAACATAGGAAGTAAAATTCGAATTTGATATTAACAACAGTTTGGAAATTAATTAATTAATTCATCTTGAGTTAATTAGTTAAGGAAAATCAAACTTGAATTCTATGTGAGCACGTGCAATAGTTTCTCCATTAATTGAGGAATTTAACCTTCAGTTAAAGAGATAAGGATGAGTTGTAATCAGTTGACTTAGTTTAACATAGTTAAGTCCAGTTAGATTAATTTAACAGTTTATTAAATTAATGAGAGTTCAGTTAGTTAATTCTTGCATGCATGTAAATACTGTAATTCAGATAACTGAGTACTCACTCATGGATAAATCATGCATGTCAGTTCAATCAGAGTCTAGAGAGCCAGTTGAGATCAGATGGAGGGACAATGTACTATCAGTTGCTAGGATATTCCTTTGTGAATATTCCTTGCATGCAGAAGGAATATTATTCCTTATGGATTACGCAATTGGACCCGAGGTTATAATGAGTGTGATGAGGCCAATTCACACATGTGATATCATTGGACCCAAATCAAAAGTGCGTAAGGAAATAGGAGGCTTGGAGGGCTTGAGGGAGATATATTCTATGTCTATTAAGTCCGTGAGCTGTATTGTTTGAGTGTAGAGAGATCAGGATAGCTTGAGAGCTACTTCCTTTCTGTAACTTGAACAAGACTCCCACTTGTGTGAT
Source organism: Pinus taeda (assembly GCA_000404065.3). Classification (NCBI taxonomy): domain Eukaryota; kingdom Viridiplantae; phylum Streptophyta; class Pinopsida; order Pinales; family Pinaceae; genus Pinus; species Pinus taeda. Next base: position 75,329 of record APFE030957927.1, read on the forward strand.
AATACATAGTTGGGGTTTTAGGCTGGTGCTTTCCCCAGTTCTGTGTTATGGTTGATTACTTCTCATTCTCAGTTATATCTGTTCATGCTTGATGTTGCTCATGTTCGATTAAGCTTCTGCTCAATTGTTGTAGAAGTAGATCAAGTGTTTTGCTTTAGTACATTGCATTACCAGGTGATCTACAGTGGGAATTTCTACATGGTATCAGAGAAAAGGTGATTAAGGAAGAACAATATACAAGTAGGAGAAGCACGAAGTTTGGTTTTTGGATATTGAATTGAGTTCTTATCACATCTATTTCACCAATGGCGTTCAGTGGTTTAAGACTCGAATATGTCCTTGATGGAAGTTCGAATTATATAGCCTGGAAGGATTGCATGGAGGCAGTATTGGAAGATAACGGTCTAAAGGACTTCATTGATCAAGAAGTCCAGAAGCTGATTGATGCTACTCAGCTGGCAGAATGGAAAAAGTGTGTGGCTAGAGCAAGGAGAATCCTCCTGGAGGGAGTTCGAGATCACATTATCTCAAGCCTCCATGGGAAGGAGACTCCATTTTCGATGTGGATAACATTGAAAGATATTTATCAGAATAGCAGTGATCATAGGAAGCTGGCATTGAAGGACAAACTTTGCAAGATCAAGTACGAAAAAGGTGACACAATCTCTATGTTTCTGAACAAGCTCACCACCTGTAGGGATGAGCTTGCAAGTGTAGGGGTCATGACTACTGATGACGACATGGTGAGTCTATCACTCCTCAATCTTCCAAAGAGGCTGGCATAGCTACCAGGACTCATTTAATGGAAGAGAGAAACTGGTATATTGGGAACGACTTTGGTCGAACCTAATGTAGGAGGAGATAAGGCAAAGCACCAAGGATGGATCTTCATCAAAACAAGATGATGAAGAAAATATAGCTTTAGCTAGTAAAGCTAAGAAAGGGAAAGGGAAGGCATCCCAATCCAAATCTTCTCATGGTGGGAAGAAGTGTTCCTGAGGCATATTGGCACCATAGAGACCAAGCGAATAGGGATTCAAGTAAAGAATCTCTACAAGCTGGAGGTAGATGATTGTGCTGCACTGAGTTCTAAAGTAGAGGTGGTACAAAGCCAAGATGTTAGTGAGCCATGGCATAGGAGACTAGGCCCCTTGCATCAGGGGGCCTTGAAGATCATGCAACAAATTTTTGCTAGCTTACCCAAGGGAAAACTAGAGCAAATAGACACATGCAAAGGATGCACCCTGGGTAAGTATGAGAAAGCTTCCTTTCAGGGTCGGGATAGTAGAGCTGGAGCAATCCCGGATCGAGTTCACTCAGATGTATGTGGACCATTCTCTACAACCTCCACCGCTAAACAAAGGTACTATGTTATTTTCATTGATGATTTTTCTCGTAGATGTTGGATATACTTTATGCAAAAGAAGGATTAGACCTTCTTGAGGTTTTGTGAGTTTAAAGCCTTGACATAGAAAGAATCTTGGAAGAATGTAAAAGCCTTGCATAGCGACAATGGTGGAGAGTATGTTTCCCTGCAGTTTAAAGACTTCTGTGCTGCAAAAGGAATTAAATGGGAACTGACGACACCTCATAACCCACAACAGAATGAGGTGGCTGAAAGGAAGAAAAGATCTATTGTGGGAGTAGCTCGAGTGATGTTGCATGACCAAAGCCTACCACTTCATCTGTGGGCTGAGGAATGCCATACAGTGGTGTAACTTCAGAACAGAATTCCTCATCGTATTTTGGGGATGAAGACACCTATGGAGGCTTTTTCAGGGAAGCGACCAGATGTGAGTCACTTCCATATCTTTGGATCACCAGTTTTTTGTCATGTGACCAAATATGCTTGGAAGAAGCTAGACCCAACAACTAAGTTGGGGATACTTGTGGGGTACACAGATACACCCCACAACTATCGTGTGTTTCTTCCTGCCAGTCAGAGGACCATAGTGCGTAGGGATCTGAAGTTCAACAAGTAGAGAGCCATGCGAGTGTCACTTGAGAGGGAGCTCAAGTTGCATGGCAATGAGGAAATTTTAGTTCCAAAGGAGGAGGAGCCTCCTGATGATGTGGATCAACCACATGCAGAGGATCCAGTAGTGGAGACCACCACTGCTAGAGAGTCTTCCAGATACGGGCAGAAACACTTGTGGGAAGTTGATAGAATGATGTAGGATGCGAGAGAGAATGTGGGGCAGCTATCCTTTCAGCGCAGACATAGGAGATCTCCCAAGAGATACACTGGCTACATGGCCCTGGTTGGGGAGTGTGTAGCGACCGAACCTTCTTCTTTTTAGGAGGCAGTGCAGCAACCAATCTGGGTTGATGTAATGGTAGAAGAGTACGATTCTATCATATGGAACAGTGTGTGGGATGTTGTCCCTAGACCTGCAGAAAAATTAGTGGTTAGTTCTTGATGGCTTTACAAGATAAAGCAGACAGTTGATGGCAGTGTTGAGAAACACAAGGCAAGGTTTGTTGCCCAAGGTTTCTCACAAGTTGAGGGGATCGACTACGATGAGACCTTTACTCCCATAGCAAGGTACTCATCTATTAGATCGATGCTAGCTATATCAGCTTAGATGGGTTGGAAGATCCATCAGATGGATGTGAAGATGGCGTTCCTCAATGGGAAGATTGAGGAAGAGGTATACATTGACTAGCCTGAAGGATTTGAGACCTTCGATCGCGAGTCGCATGTTTGCTGACTCAAGCGGGCTCTGTATGGGCTGAAGCAAGAACCCCGTGCTTGGTATACCAGGATCGCCAGCAATTTCACCATGTTGGGCTTCACCCAGAGTGAAGCAGATGGGAACCTTTACCACATAATGGTAGAAGGTAAGCCATTGATTATTGTACTTTATGTCGATGATCTGATTTTGACAGGTGATGAGCAGCTGATACAGTCTTGCAAGGAGGACCTTGCAAGAGAGTTCGAGATGAAGGACATGGGCCTCATGCACTCCTTTCTAGGCATGGAAGTGTGGTAGAAAGATGGGGAAGTATTTGTGTCTCAAGGCAAGTATGCCAATGAGATACTCAAGCGCTTTCACATGGAGAAGTGAAAGCCCATGCAGACTCCTCTAGCTGGGAACTAGAGGAAGGAGGATGCTACTTCAGGTGAGGTAGTAGTTGCTACTATTTATCGACAGCTGGTGGGTTCACTCATATATCTGGTGAACACACGACCAGACATATGCTTTGCTGTGAACAAGCTGAGTCAAGCTATGGTTCAACCTACCAAGCTGTTTTGGAAGGCAGCGAAGCATGTGCTAAGATCTCTCAGAGGCACTACAAAATATGGATTATGGTATAGACGGACAGAGGGAGTGAAGCTGCAAGGCTTCACAGATGTGGATTGGGTAGGTAGTTCATCAAACAGGAAGAGCACTTCTGGAGGAATCTTCAACCTTGGTTCAGCTGCAGTTTCTTGGTATAGCAGGAAATATAGATTAGTTGCACTTAGCTCAGTAGAGGCTGAATACATGGCTGCGAGTCAGGCAACATGTGAGGCCATTTGGATGCAGAATATTCTAGTGGGATTTTTTGGTTAGACGATGGATCCTATAGTGATATACTGTGATAATCAGAGTTGCATAAAACTCTCTGACAATCCAGTGTTTCATGATAGTTCCAAGAATATAGATATATGTTACCATCATCTATGGGACTGTGTGGTCAAGAGGATCATGATTTTGCAGTATGTTTCGACCGAGGAGCAGGATGTAGATATTTTGACAAAGGCATTGTCAAAATGCAAGTTCGAGTTCCATAGAGATAGGATTGGGGGTACTGATAATCCCTTTCTTGTTGAGAGGGAGTGTTGAAAAGTGTGCAACAAGAAATGCTAAAAATAGAAATTGCTAAAAATAGCACTGCTATAAATAGCCATGCTATAAATAGCAGTTCAACCATTGGAGATCTTAGCTACAATGGGTGAAAAGTGAAAGTGCTAAAAATAGCTTTTCTAAAATAGCATTTCGGGATCCCTTCTTATTTTAGTCAGTCCCTGGACTAACATAGGAAGTAAAATTCGAATTTGATATCAACAACAGTTTGGAAATTAATTAATTAATTCATCTTGAGTTAATTAATTAAGGAAAATCAAACTTGAAGTCTATGTGAGCACATGCAACAATTTCTCCATTAATTGAGGAATTTAACCTTTAGTTAAAGAGATAAGGATGAGTTGTAATCAGTTGACTTAGTTTAACTTAGTCAAGTCCAGTTAGATTAATTTAACCGTTTGTTAAATTAATGAGAGTTCAATTAGTTAATGCTTGCATGCTTGTAACTACTGTAATTCAGATAATTGAGTATTCACTCATGGATAACTCATGCATGTTAGTTCAGTCAGAGACCCAGTTAAGATCAGATGGAGGGACAGTGTACTATCAATTGCTAGGATATTCCTTGCATGCAAAAGGATATTATTCCTTATGGATTGCGCAGTTGGACCTGAGGTTACCGTGAGTGTGATGAGGCCAATTCATACATGTGATATCATTGGACCCCAATCAAAACTGCGCAAGGAAATAGGAGGCTTGGAGGGCTTGAGGAAGATATATTCTATGTCTATTGAGTTTATGAGCTGTATTGTTTGAGTGCAGAGAGATCAATATAGCTTGAGAGCTAATTCTTTTTGTAACTTGAACAAGATTTCTGTTTGTATGATAATACAGAGTTGGGGTTTTAGGCTGGTGCTTTCCCCAGTGATATATCTTCTGTGTTATGGTTGATTACTCCTCATTCTTAGTTATATATGTTCATGCTTGATGTTGCTCATGTTCGATTAAGCTTCCGCTCAATTTTTGTAGAAGTAGATCAAGTGTTTTGCTTTAGTACATTGCATTACTAGATGATCTACAGTGGGAATTTCTACAATGGCTTTCCAGATAAAGCCTACATAATGAAAAACCAATATTTTTTAGACAGTTATAGATGAGGGAGCTTCCACATATGTGATGTCTATGTCATGTTGTAAGGCCATTGGATCACCTTCAGCTGTTCCTTCACCCACTCTTTTGACAGAATTTGATGGACATTCTCATAAGCCAGAAGGGATTATCCCGACCTTTCCTATCTGTGTTGGGGGAAAGGTAGTAAATATTGAGGTAGAAATCATTGATGCGAACCTAGATTATAACCTCCTCTTAGGCAGGAATTGGATTTACTAGATGGATGCCATTGTTTCATCATTATTTTGCATCCTCTGTTTTCCTCATGAGGGGAGGATTGTTAGAATTGATCAGTTATACTATTCTCCAGGTGACTCCCGCGCAACTTCGGATTCGACCATTCCATTGGTGGACAATCCCTTCCAACCTATGGAGAATTTAGGAGTTGGGATGTACTCTTCTTTAATGGGTATTTTTGACCTCTCTCCTCCTACAGCTAGAATTAATGCAATTTCATCCTCTAAGGGACCTTCTCGGAAAGGGTTCTTTCGAACTCATTATTTTTTGGACCCTTGGCCCTTACCTTCATCTACCACCACATTAGATGGAGGGTAGGTAGGTGGAATGGCATTTTGCATGTTTGTAATGGAACTTAGTTATCAATATCTATTTAACTCTGCAGATAACCATCCAACTCCTTTTTCACAAGAGGATTTAGATGGAAATGTGGCTCTGGCTAGGACCCTTGATTCTTCTTCAGCTCTAGATTGCTTGGATACAGTGTTACCATCTGAAGAAGCAATTTTGGAAGCAATGATGGGAGTGGATCGACCATGGGAGGATTTACATCATCGTTCATATTTTCTCCCTCCATTGCGTGAAGTTGAATCTAGTTTGTCCAATCTGTCTACTAGTGATGTTTGTACAGTTTCAAACCCTTTGGCTCCAACACAATTTTATTCCGAAGGTAACATGTCAGTTATCTCACAAACTATACTTGTAAACGTCTTTAAGAATACTAACATAATAGAAAATGTCTTCATCGGAGCTGATTGTTCCTCTGAAGAAATTCAAATCTACACCGATCTCTTTAAAGAGTTTCGAGATGTGTTTGCTTGGTCTTATGAGGAAATGCTTGGAATTGATCCATCTATAGTCTAGCATGAGATCAAGACATACGAAAACACCAAACCGATTCATCAAAAACTTTGATCGGTCAATCCTTGGAAAGCAGCAAATGTTAAAGCTAAAGTTGAAAAGCTGCTTAAGTGAGTTTCATATACCCTGTTCCTCTAACTGAGTGGGTTTCCATCCGAGTCCTGGTAGGTAAGAAGCAAGGAACAATCCAAGTATGTATCGACTTTAGGGATTAAATCTTGTCTAAAAGACAATTACCCCACACCTTTTATTTGATCAAATTGTTGATGAATGTGCATGTAATGAATTTTTTTCATTCATGGATGGATTCTCTGGTTACAATCAAATTACTATCCGTCCAGAGGATCAACACAAGACAACCTTTATTTGTCCTTGGGGCACATTTGCATACAAGAAGATGCCTTTTGGTCTTAAAAATGTTGGAGCAACTTTTCAGCGGGCCATGTCTTATGCTTTCCATGACATCAAACATGTTATCGAAACATACTTGGATGACTTAGCTGCTCATTTTCGCAAGAGAATTGATCATCCCAGCCACCTTTGGTTAGTCTTTGAGAGATGTCATTTTTATAAAATCTGGTTGAATCCGAATAAGTGTGTTTTTACTGTCACATCTGATCATCTGTTAGGATTCATCGTATCGATTGAAGGGATTCATGTTGATCCTTTCAAGGTTGAGGCAATAATTCAGTTGCCTCCCCCGTCTTCCATTCGTCAACTTCAAGGTCTCCAAGGAAAGGCAAATTTCTTAAGGAGATTTATAGAAAATTACACCAATATTACCAAAGGATTTATGCATTAAGGCGATCCATTTTTATGGGATGATTTTGCGCAATGATCTTTTGATGATTTGAAAAAAGCATTAACATCTACTCCATTATTGATTCCACCAGATTATGGCAGAGATTTCCTTTTGTATCTTGCTGCGAGGGAATCAACCATCGGTATGGTTTTGGTTCAGGAGGATTATGCTCTCAGTGAGCATGTAATCTACTACTTGAGTTGAGGCTTAGTAGGACCTGAGCTACGCTATTCTCCCATCAAGAAATTGGCCTTGGCAGCTGTCCATGCTATCTAGCGGCTTTGCCATTACATTCTACAGTGCAAAACATTTGTCTTAGCGACTATCAATCCTTTTCAGCTTGTCTTAAGTAGGTAAGTGATTTTGGAAGGTATAATCGATGGATTGCTATTTTGCAAGAGTTCGATCTCAAATTCTTGTCAACTAAATCTAAGAAGTCATTAGTTTTTGCGGAATTGATTTTAGAGCTGCCTTGTGAGGAATCTATTGTTTATGAGGAAAATTTTTCCGACGAACATTTATTCCTCATTTATTCACAAGATCCCTAGTACAGAGATATCATTATATATCTCCAGACTTTGAAGTTTCCACCTGCTTTCTCCAAAGATGGGTGTCGAAAGTTATGTCACCTTGCCAAAAGCTATGTTATTATTGGTGATCCATTATATCACAGAGGGGTTGACTCAATCCTTAGGTGGTGCTTAACTTTTAGAAGAAGTTGAGTCTGTACTTAATGATTGCCACAATGGAGCTTGTGGCTGTCATCTATCAGGGTTTGCAACAACCCAAAAAATTTTGCGAGAAGGCTACTTTTGGCCTTAAATTTTCAAAGACTGTATTGAAGCGGTCAAACGTTGCCATCCTTGTCAAATTTATACTCGGAAAATGCACGCACATCCAGCTCCACTTTTTCTTGTTATCACTGTTGATCTATTTACGAAGTGAGGCATTGATTTTACTACTTGTAATCCACCTTCGGCAGCGAATCACAAGTACATCATTCTAGTTGTAGACTACTTTACGAAGTGGGCAGAGGCCATGCCTACTTACAAAAATGATAGTGATACAGCAACCTTGTTTCTCTTCAACTAGGTTATTTCACAATTTGGTATCCCAAGAGATATTGTCACTGACCATGGCAGACACTTCCAGAATCCACTGATGACCGAATTGGCTCTCAAGTTGGGCTTTCGGCAGGAGCATTCATCTCCATACTATCCTTAGGCCAGTGGGTAGGTTGAAGTCGTGAATAAGTCCCTTAAGACCATCCTGCAAAGGAAAATTGATAAAAGTCGATCCAATTGGCACATCATGATGTACCCAACACTCTGGGCATATCGAACCTTCATTAAGACTGCCATCGGTTTTACTCCTTTTCAACTAGTTTATGGGTTGGAATCTATTTTCCCTGTTGAATGTGAAATTCCATCCCTTAAGGTAGCTGTAGAACTTCTTCTAGAGACATCTAGTCATGAAGAACACCTCGTTCATTTGGAACATCTTGATGAGAAGTGTCGATATGTAGCCATAATAAACGAAGCCCATAAGAAGAGGATTAAAACTCAATATGATAAAGCTGTTCGTCCTCGAGTTTTTTCTGAAGGCGACCTTGTCTTAGTCTATGACCAAGACAAAGATGCCCTAGGGTCAGGCAAATTCAAATCTATGTGGTATGGTCCCTTTATAGTCAAGCGAGTTTTGGAAAAAGGGGCTTCTGACTTAATTGATTTTTAACGGAACAAGCTGGAGGAGCCCAGAAATGGGCTCTACCTTAAGAAGTATTTTGCGTAGGCTTTGGCCGAGCAATTACTTGTTTGTATATATTGTATCTTTGTACATATTTGTCTGTCATTTTGTGATATCGACATTTTTTGATCTGCTATGGAAAGTATTGATGGATGATTTGATATATTTCAGATTCACTGATGGTGCAAGTTGGCACACTTGAAATCTTGCTTCCGTAGCTTGGGTGATTTATTATCCATCTGGCCAGTTGATGGTGCCAAGGGGAGTTTGTATTAGCCCTGCTTCGAATAACATTTCCGAATATACTGTCGTTCTTAATATACTATCCGAAGAAATATCTTATGGGATTGATTCGTTGGTAGTTTATCTAGACCCACAACTGGTGGTGTCGTGGTTAAATAACACTTATCGGGTTCGTGATCCTTATTTATATCGCCAATTTTTGAGAGTGAGAGTGTTGCAACGATCATTATTTATATTACATATGTTCACATTCCACGATTTGAGAATTCATTAGCAGACTCTATTCCTAATCAAGCATTAGATTGGCATATTAATCATTCGTCAAATTAAATAACATAAAAAATTGAATTTGTATATCTATCATAAAATCGCCTGTATATAGATGGAGTGTTCAAAAAATAATATACAAAATTGGGACATGATGCCCTCAAAATTGTAGGCTTATGCCCATAATCATGTCTAGTCATACATAGATCTATCTATTGACTCAGCTCAGGATGAGCGGCTAAAAAGTTAACCACAACATTAGCTACACGTCGAAGTATCCAGACCCAGTCCCGTGGTACCCCTACCACGCGACACTGCATCTCCTTAGGTAGATACTCTATGGCTATCATAGGTACCTGGTGAGTTATTCTCACCAAGTTTCTCTGAACAACATATAGGACTCTCTCTGTCTCAGCTGTCACCTCTTCGGCCCCTCTTCCGTGACGCCTGTGCCTCGGAAATCCATCTGGTCTCCTTGGACCCACATCTGGAACATGGTTATTTTGTCAGTAGTTTGTCTCATCAAAAATATTTTCTAAGTTCATTTCATATTAAAAAAAGAAAATCCAAAAAATCTTAAAAATTCACAAAAACTTAAAAAATTGTTACCTATGTCTCCCCATGCCGCCTTTGGTGGTAACACTAAGTCTGGATCTCCTCAGAAGTCCATGCCGGCATATGGGTAGTCATCGACCACGATGATCTGTTGATCCCACCAGGTGAAAACTCATCATCAAAAGTCATTCTAGGCACGTCTCCGCCCACAAAGTGCTTCATCAAGTCTACCCATCTACCCATTTGTGGATCTCTAGGGCTACTAATGGATGCTGATACTTTGGGACATAGCCCATGTATCTTCTTGAGGAAGAACGAACACAAGATGGTTCTGTTGGGTCCCTATAATACTGGTGATTACCCCATTACTATGGTAGTTGTACCCCTTATTAATATTGTTGTGCCCCTATTGCCCCCATATTGTTATTACTGTGCCCCATAGAATCCCTCATTGTTTGTGTTGGCGCTATATTATTATTATTAGGACGGCTGGGTATATTTGTGACTCCTTAGACTCCTATATATAGAAAGGAGGTTTTGTCATTTGTATCATCCAAGAATTGTTCATTATGTAATGTAAAGGGTTGCCCCCTCAAAGAGGCTGAATTCTAAGGCATTGATCTATCTTCTCTATCTTTTCTTGAGCTGGTTTCATAACATTTGGTATCAGAGCTTTGGATTCTAGGGTTTTTCTGCTCCAAACAGGTCATCGTGGAATTTTCGCTATAAATTTTTTTCTGCGACGTTTCAGAAGTAAAAAAGAAAACCCATTTGAGACGACATCGCGCTGAATCTCGGATCCGAAGTTCAGATATTTTTCCACTATAGTTTTGGAGATATGATTTGAGGAAGTTGGTCCTTTTGCAAAATCTTGAATTACATTCAAAACAAGTGACCTGGGGAAAATCGTCATAACTTTCTCTCTGAGCATCAGATTGAAATTTTGTAAGAAGTTACAGAAAGAGGACGGACTGTAGTTTCTTGTATATATGTTTCAGAGGCAAAGGTCAAAATAGTGACACGTGGAACTTCATACAAGTTCGCTCTTCTGAAAAGGTCTATAATTAGGTCACTATGGGAGATTTGGCATAACTCTTCATTGGAGAATCCAATTGGGGTCAGACTAGTGACATTGGACAGAGGACATAGAGGGCTACCATAGGTCGCAATTTCAGAACTGGATGTTCTGAAAGTACAGAGATACATCAAAGGCAATATCGGGCTCCTACAAAGAAAAAAAAGGTGTGTAGATTTGTTTTTAAGTTTTGCTTAAGATTGGTTTGAAAATTTATTTTGAAGGAATTCAAAGGGCTAGTAGAGCATTATTATCGGTAACGGATGCCCCGAAGAAAGAAAATGCAAACACCTAGTAAGGAACCTGAAAGCTCTAGCATGACTCATGAAGAAGAGGAAGAAAGGCTACATGATATATCAAAATTACAAGACCAGGTGCAAAAAATGTCAGCCTCACAAAAGCTAACAGAAGCTAAGATAAATGGCATGGAATCTAAGATAAAGGGCGTGGAAGCTAAGATGGACGATTGGAAGACAAATTTGAAGACAAACATGGATGATTTGAAGACGGATTTGAAGACAGACATGGAAGAATTGAAGATAGATTTGAACACAAACTTGAGGACAAGCATGACAGATATGAAGACATATTTGACAAATTTTCTACAAGAAATACTTACTAATGGTGAAAAGGTAGTAAA
>APFE030957927.1:93804-124510 GCA_000404065.3 Pinus taeda
ACTCCTATATATAGAAAGGAGGTTTTGTCATTTGTATCATCCAAGAATTGTTCATTTATGTGATGTAAAGGAGGTTGCCCCCTCAAAGAGGCTGAATTCTAAGGCGTTGATCTATCTTTTCTATCTTTTCTTGAGCTGGTTTCATAACAGGTTCCATATCCAAAATTTTTTGTTTTACCCTTCTGTATAGAGGTCAATTGACTCTTCATGTTAGTCAGAAGAGGCGTGCATGAGTCAAATACTGTGGTAAGACAATCCACTGCCAGGCTCATAGATACTCATGATGCTTGATGCAGGGAAGATGACCCATTTACCCTTGCAATGGTAAATAGTAAAATCCTCAGGGATAAACTTTCCACATGTTTGATTGGAATTTGACTTCCAATCTTCTCTGGATGTCCAGGGCAATATATATGGACATAGTCTTCTACTGAAAAACTACTTCTTGTCCTTCCAGTTGAATGCACGACCTCCCCTCTTTAATAGAGACCGGTAATAAAATAGATGTCTTCAACCACAATCCATAGAGGCATCTGGTCTATCATGAAAGCGTCATCCTCTGTGCTCTAGTAGTGGATCAAAAGTTCAAACAAGCGCATATTGGATTTCATATTTGTCATTTTGAAGAACTTAAGTAGGCCACAACCTCTCAGAGAATCCAGTTCATTTTGGTCATTCATTACCTCATTATCAATAGTGGTATGCTCTCTTTCCCTCCAAGTGATAGACATCTGACAAAAAATTAGAGTTTCAACTATTAGTTTTTATGTTCAAACGTTAACTCGTGTACATGCGAGTTCTCTTTACACACAGTCGCATGTAGGGCCATCGTTTATGTGAATTTTTCACATCCAACCCGCGTGTACGCAGAGTCAAATTTTTTGGCATAGTTTCCCATAGTCAAAGCTTTGAGAAAACTTCTAAAAACTATCATAAAACATTGCAAGTAGGATTTGAGGGTTACCTGGAAACTTTGGGATGATTTGAACCATCCAATTGTTCAGAGGAAAGAGTGCTTCATTTTGTTCCATAAATCTTTGCTCTAAACAGAAATGAAAAAACTGTGAGTCTAAAAGTCATTATATAACTTTCAAATTACAAAATATTTTTTTAAAAAATGATTTTTTTCTCATGGAATTTTTGACCTGAGGGCTTGGATTGTCGAGAGTGGGTTGTTTTTTTAGGAAATTTTAGAGACTTCTTCGAGATGTTATTTTAGTCTCATGAATGCTGACCCATCATGGTAGTTATCATTCTCTCACTGGCATTTAGGTTAGGGAAAACCATTTTCTGCTGCATCTTGCATACTAGCCTCCATTCAGCGATACATTAGCCGTAGGGTCGACCCCATCGTATCTTGGTTAGCAAACCATTTTCACTTGCTGATTTTTAAATCATGATGCGATGGTAGATCCATCCTTTACATGGGCATCTTAGTTAGAACCTCACTAACATTGGTTGTCCATGCTGCTATACTGAGTATGCTTAGGAGTCCTCTTTAGACCCACCATGACTGATGTGTTGAAGACACATTCTCCTTTCTTCCGTGCTAATTTCTGGCCTTATACCCTAGAGACTCATTTGCGTTGAGTTGTACTACTACATTACATTTTGAATATTTTTGCCTTTTGGCCTTGAGCCGGCTTCACTTGGACTCGTGTTTAAGCCACTTATCTGACCATGTCTTCTGCAAAATCAACCATGCAATCACTTAGCTTCTGCAACTTGATGAATCCTTTTACCCGTGGAAAGGAAATTCCTTTGAGTGTCCTTGACTAGTTTCACCTCCCTGCATTGAGCATAGGAATGTTCCCCTCCTAGGAACTAGATCATCTATTTCTCTGCACTCATTCTTTCCACTGTACTATAGCATTCTTTTATTCTTTTTCCAACTTAAAGAAAAAGACAAAAAAATTATATATTCCAAAAAGAGCGGGAATGGGAAAACATTTCAATATTTTGTTGGCAACTAGAGTCAGTCATGTCGCCCTTGAATAAAGCACTCAAAAGAAAGTCTCTCCTCCATTTGGGTGGGATTTAGTTTGACTTAGGTGAGCCTTAACCTTGTCCTTGAGTCAGTAGTCCTCCGATTGGTTACCTCTTCCAATCATATGGAGAGTTTGCTTATGCCTCTTGCATGAAAAACTTATACAAAGTTATCATATGTTGCCATATAGTCATCATTGAGTCATGCTTTTGTTCAAGGGAAGTAACCCTGAGTCAGCCTCTTTGCGGTGTCTCTTGACCTATCTTTTCAGTCAGCCATCCCTGGTTGTTAGTGTCATGTTTGTCATCACATTAGTTATATTGGTCCTTTGCTCGTGTTGGTTTGAGAAGGTCTCCATTGACTTCTTATTGGCAGGTCTTGTCCTTATTGACTATGACATATTGCTTTGAGGGCAGGCCTAGAGCCACACCTTGGCCCTATTTTCATTATTCATAGGTCACCTTGTGCTCAACATCAATCAATATCATGGGTCTTTGACTGAGTGGTTTCCCTTGTGTTCAACATCAACTTTCATTATCACACATTGGGATTCGTGTAGTGCCTTGGTTTCCATTTGACCCTATTGGTGGATTCCTTGCCTCTGTGTCAGCTTTCATTATTGGTTGGTTCAGAGGGTTTCTATCGTGTGCTAGCTACATCTTGTGTATGTCGGAAACGTGCTTCGGTTGGGTTACTACATCTTTTTCATCCGATTCCTTCCACGTTATTGGCCTACAGGTTTCGCTCGCGCTAGATTGATGAAGGATGCCTTAATGCCTTCCTTCTAGCGAATCTTTTGCTATCGACTACAGCTCATTTGCTCTGGGACAAAGATCTAGAGTCCATTTGGTAGTACCTTGGGGTTTGCAGTCATCACTGGCAGATTCCTTCGCTATCGATAGTGGGAAACCATCATTGTCTCCTGATTGATAGATTCTTTCAAGTGTTCGACTTCAACTCATTTATTTGGACTTGTTAGATTGTACTGGGTACCTTTACTCTCATTATCATTATCAGTGAGTAGTGTTGCATTTGTTAACGGTATACATCGATGACCAGTAATGAAACGATTTCTCACGTGGTTGACCTCATATCATTCATTCCCACTATGTAGAAATGTATCGCTCTGGTCGGTCAATTGCTCTTGTTGCTGCTAGTTGACACCATCCACCTTATATGTTGCAGTTCTTCACAGCGACATCTTATATGCTGGCATTTGAGTTGCGATGTAATACCATTTTATTCCATCATGTTCATTTGGTACTATTGGGATCAGTTTTTGACATCAGTAATCAACTTCATCCTTCAGCATCATTAGTCATCTTCTTATATGTGATATTTAGACATGTACTTTTTCGATTACGATCAGATGATCCATTATGTAATTTCAGTTTCTTTATACTTGTATACATATTGGATCCGCTTGTACTTGATATGCAAATATTCTTTACTTTTTCTGAGCATGGGTATGCCTGCATCAGACATCAATTTCTTTTTGATCTCTTTTGATAGCTTGGCAGGCTGAATTCTGGTGAAGTCCTTCTTAATCTCGACATGATTCTTTCCATACACTTAATAAGTTTTAGCGATCATGTTCCCCTTCTGACCTCATATATTAGGGGGCATCTTTTATAGCGCCATATACCACTCTTGGTATTTGTGATGCTTTGTTTATGGCCTAGGGAAACCCCTCCTCCCAGACTTGGTCTAAATATATTAAAAATAATGTTTTATTCCCTGTACACTACTTTTCCCTGAGATAAAAGCGTGTACACATGGGTCAGTCAATACCCAACACACGTATATGTATTAAAACGCTTAAAAAAATTAAATTTCCTTCATTATGGGTAGAGTTCACGGGTTTTACCTGTTGATTACCTCCTATTGCCCATGGCCCAACTATTTCCCAACTGTTTCCCAACTAAAAAACTGATTGGGAGAAGTATAAATAGACTTCTATGGGAAGGCCTTAAGGAAGAGAAGAGATAGAGTTATTATACTGAGATTATCCCTGACTGGTTCTGATGAATCCCTGTGCCTCATGCACTTCCCCAAGCTTCAGGAAATCCTTGTTTCCTTGATTATAGATATTCTCCCTTTTGCTTGAGATATCATGGTGTTGGTGATGGAAGAAGATTGTTGAAGGATGGGATAGGACAAATCCCAAGGACGGTTCCGCTTGGAGCCAAAAGAAGAAGACTCAGGTGAATTCTCTCCATGTTATTTATAACTTACTGCAATAAAAGAAATGTTGTCTTGTTTCTGAAATTAACTATGTTTTTGCATCAAATTATATTTTAATTCATATATGAATGAAGTTTTGATGTATGATCAATCATTTGTTTATATGATATAAAGTCAATTTCATGAATATGCTTTACTTCTGTACTGCTATGTATGTTTGGATTGAATGATTTTTGGCTTTGAAGAACAACAGGAGTTGCAGAGGGTCTGAACCCTGTGGGATCTACTCGAACGAATGAAATCGGCGTGTTTCTTGTTGTAGTTTGCTTCTGCTATGGTGGGGTTCTAACCCAAAGCCCTAGGGTGCTTCCACCCGAAACACTTGTAACACCTTGAAGTGTTGAAGTAATGGGAAAAGAGGCCTTTAGGTCTTCCCTATGTGCCCATGCACTTTAGGAGAGAAGGAGGGCACATTGTTGCACTCCGAAAGGACGAAAGATGAAGAAAATAAAGCTTCAGGTCTTTAAAGTGCGCCTATGTGCTCAAGGAAAAGGAGGTTGCACTGTCACATGATGAAGGGCTGAATGATGGATCTTGGTGCCTTTGTGATGTGTCCATGTGCCCTAAGGAAAAGAGGGTGCAGTATAGGAATCCGAAGGGTCAAAGGGAAAAGCTTCGTGGATTCGTGATGTGCCCATGCACTTAGGAAGAAAATTATGTCAAACAGGGCACACATTTTCAAGGCTAAAGGATATTCAGGCTTAGGAAGTGCGCTTTGCCCATAGAAAGCTTAGAAACAAGTTTAATTTATAGGATTTGATGCTAATATGAGGAGAAGAATGATATTCAATGATTTATAGTTGTTGTTGCATTCATGGTGGAAGATGGAACGTCTCAGAATGTGAAAGTTTTCTTGCATGCGCTAGTGATTTAACACTTTCATGATGAAGATTCAACTAAAACACCAACAACCAAACTTCAAAGAAAGATATTGACAACAAGTAAAGAAAGATTTGACAGTGAAATGATAAAAAATAGTAGGTGATTGAGCATGCAAACTTGCTGCATTGGTTGATGAGAGGCTTCTTGATTCTACAGCTGTGGGCTTAATTTAGATGAAATGATGGTGAAGGAATCTTTGACTAAGTTCATTTAAACAAATTGACATGAAAAACAAATTCAAGCATGAGTGCAACTTGTCGCATGAAAGGATTAATTAAGGCGTTAAGGTGGTTCCTATTTTCTAGTAGTGCACCCTCATGCAACAAGTTGTGTCATGCATGCAATTGGACCCGACGCATGTCTTCGACATGAAGGAGTGCACCCAGGTAGGGCACACTTCCTTAGTTTGAATGAATGCACCCAGGTAGGGCGCACTTGTTTAGCCTTAAGGAGTGCGCTCACCTCAAGTGCAAGCCTTCGTCAACTCAAAGTGCACTTTTTCTTTTGTGAGAGTTTTTCTTGCTTTTTCTACTTTTGTGTGCTTTTTTGAGCATGTGCATGGCTAGAAGACAAGTTTCTAAGTCAATAAAAATAGTGAATTGACCTAACCAAAACTTACTAACTCAAACACTTCTAATGGTTAAGTAATGACACTTGAGAAATATCGACTAGGGAGGATGCAACATTAGGAGAAAACATACAAATAACAAATCAAACCACATTACGACACATGGGGGCTTGCAACAATAGTTAACATAGGCTCCAAAATCAACATAGGCAAAAATTTTGGAGGGTTGTTGTCATAGTGACAACAGGTTTCGAAAGTTATCTCTTACCAAAGAGTGAAAGTTTCTTCAAGAGTGATCTCAATATCCTTTTGGCAACCAAAGATCTGATACCATGTTGATTTTTCAAGTGCAATTGATACAATAAAAATACTTGTGAACTATTCAATTACTTATAATGATATATATCTTCTTTTAACAGTTCTAGTTTATCATTAAGAAATTACACTTCAGATGTTCAACCATAAACCATAAAGATAGTAGAGATCACAATGCACAAAAGATAACACAATATTTATGTGCGGAAAACCCACTTGGGGGAAAAACCCAACAACCTTTTTCTTAGAGAAATTCTTCATTTCAACAAGAGATACATCTAATGCGACTAGTCAACTATTGATGAGCCTCATCATTGGGTAACTATATGGGCCTTAATTCACCTCCTAGCTTAGTCAAACCAACTATTCTCACAACTCATTGCATGCTTTTGATTATATTTTATTTATGAGATGAGTTAGAGTTGGATATTTTTCTTTGTGATCTAATGTGCATTTAACGCATGATTAACGGATAAAAGCAAGGAATTTTGGCAAAGGCATTGGTCAAAACTCGAATGGGACAAGGGAGAGGAATTATAGGAGGTAAGTCCTCCTCATTTACTACCCCTCCATTCAAATATTCCTCCATCAGCTTGGAGTGCAAACAACCAAATCACGAGGACTAGAAGGCAGCCGAGCAAGTGAAAGTGAAAGCACCAGTTTATCTCGAGTTTGGGAGCCAAGCCTCCCTAATTTTAAGGAAGTCATTGGAGACGTCATTCGTATAAGTAGAGAGGCCTAGGACCTCAATAGGATTTAGACTTTTGATTGTAAAACTTTACTCTATTTTCGAGCTGCAAGACTTGTGATAGTTTTTTATGTAATCCATTGTTTTGATAATAAGAATGAGTCTTGTTTTGAGCTAGCATTGAGTTAACTCAGAGGATTGAAGATCTTGAGTTAGGGCCCAACCCTAGAAGCTAAGGATCCTCTTTATTGTACATGTATTCTAGCATAGATTCATGGTTTAATCGTTCATTTGCTTAAGTAGTTGCATTTCCATTACAACAATGTAGCGCATAGATTCATGGTTTAATAATTCATTTGCTTAAGTAGCCACATTTCCATTACAACAGGGTTGTGTAGATTGGTTGTGTTTTAGTTTGATTCCATTTGTGCCTTCTTTCAGTTAGTAGGTTAGTAAGGAGAAAAAGATCACCATAAGATTTTCAGCAGGTGTATCGGCCTCACCTCCTCCCTATGGGACCATGACTTGAGGAAGAGACCCTTCAGCGACCCCAAAAACACATATTTCTAGTTCTTGCATGAGCTTTGGGAGTTTGTCGTCTTGATTCAGTACTTGGTTCATTTTATTGTCATCTTTTTCCATCACTCTCTTTCTGTAATAAGATCTCACTCGTATTCTCATTTCTTTCAGCACTTTCTCCATGCATAATATATGCGGAAGCTAATAAATCATGTCTTAATCAGATTATGCCCATATATTTCCTTACCATTCGATCCAAAACAAACTTGGCCAATCACTGTCAACCGTGTGCGTATTCATTTCAACGTTTGAATTTAGGCGCTTTGAATCTCCACCATTGATCTGCCTCACTTGATCCAATGGTTATCGCGTCACCCGATCGCCAACTAGCTTGGATCATCTCCACCATTGATCAATCCCGCATCATCCAATGACTATCGCACAATCTCGCGAAAATTCTTGCATGGCCGATATCTGCCTGAGAGCATGCAAGAAAAGTGGTTTTCTCATGCTATGTGTCATTCACTTAGGCTATCGCGCAAAATTTAGGAATTCCACTTACAACTTTGAGGGTGCGCGAGAAAATGCTTACCACCTACGAAGACCGCTCCATCATTCCGCATGTTTTTTTCCTTCTGTCACCACGTGACTTAATGTGATCCATCCATGTTTTCACTTAATCTCCACGATAAGATCTCCACCACTCATCTTTCGTCAATCTTGTTCATTGATCAATCCATCCATCTATTCACTTAATCCCCGCGATATGATCTCCTCATTCATCTTCTATTAATCATGTTCGTCCCTCTACTCACTTAATCCCCTATGATAAGATCTCCACCATTCATCTCATGTTAGTCCTATTCGTCCATCTATTCACGTAATCTCCTGTGATAAGATCTCCGCTGCTCATCTTCCATTTTTACTATTCGTTGATCGATCCAATGGTTCTATGCACTTCTGCCTCATTACGTCCTCTCTTCGTTGATTTCGATCTTCGATTTCTTTTCTACTTGACTCCTTCCCGAACTTTGTTCTGCATGTCATTCAAACGCTGCCACTTCTGAGCTTTGATTTGGTTATTCAATCAGATTCTAACACTATCCGATCATCAAAAAACCAAGAAAGTGAAAATAGATTTAGTTTCATTTCCTTGCTTACTCATTACTTTGGTTTGATGCTCTTTACTTCTATAACTTAGATAGCAACATTAGGTTAGTGTTGATTTAGCAATTCTGCTTAGCATAGTTGTTTAAATGGTTAATTAGGATATGGTGTGATTTAGCATTACATGTTGTTTTCTTCATTACTGTAGTAGAGTAGCTCTCTTAGAATAGATTTTCTCTTCTTCCATCAAAATCAAGCTTCTTCTAACTCCATAGAAGTATGGCTTGGAACCCTTAGGCTCTCTCGCCAGATGAATAGTGAAAACAGGTATGACCTTCACTTCTACTTGTGCATATAGTACTTCACCTCCAAGTTTGTATGAACCCTAGATTGATAAGTAAAGTTGGTAGCCCAGGAGTTGCAACATCCTTGTTGCAATACTAGTGCTCATCACTTTTTGGCGCCATTGCCAGGGAGGTGTCTAAGTAGAATGTGATTACTGATTTATTTTCTTCTATTTCTAGTCTGCTTTCTTTTCTTCTATTTCTAGTCTTCAATTTTCTACCATTAGTTTATTTCTGCAAAAGTAATCTAATTGCTTCCTTTCTTTCAGTTGTCATTATCTCCTTTCCTTTCCTAGTTGATTCATTTCTGTTGACTTTTTTTCAAAAACAAAAAAAATATTTTCATTAGGCATATTTAATTTCAAAAGTAGGAAATTGCATTGCATTATAGTTTTCATTCAATCATGAAAACAAAAACAAAATTCTCCAACACCAACCCAGCCCCCATTTGATCACATGGTGCAGTAAGAGCCACATCACCATTCACTTTTGCAGGTCGAAGAAGAAGATGGCAAAGAATGTAGAAGAAATGGATGGAGATGATGACAATGAGGAAGATCCTCTTGGATTTCCCATTCAAGATATTGATGGAAGAGTGCACATGAAGAACATCCCTCCATATTTTCTTCCAAAATTTCATGTTCTAAGGTCAGAGGATTCAGAAACCTTTCTCTTTGAATTTGAGATTGTCTGTAGATCTTATGGTTACTTATTGAAAACTCAAACATTGAGATTGTTTCTGGAAACATTGAAGGATAAAGCTCTTAAATGGTTCATGAGTTTAGAGACTAATTTAATAAGATCATGGAATGATATGCAAAAGATATTCCTAGAAAAATATAAAGATCATCATCTTAAAGAAGAAATATTTAGAATGAATCAAATAGAAGATGAGAGCCTTGAGCATCTAATAGAGAGGTTCATGTACAATGTTAAGGGGGGGAAACTACATCATTTAGGATCCGAAACACTAAAAACCCTCTCACTTAGAACAACTAGGGATGAATGGATTGATCTCCTTAATATCATGAGTAGAGGTGATTTATACCAATTATCATTTGATGAAATTTGTGAAACATGAAAACACATTTCATGAGGAAAATAAAGAGTAGGTAAATCAGCATCAAGATCGGTAAGTCAAGCTAAACTTGGAAATTTTTTGGATGATTTTAAGACAAAAATTCGTAGCAATCTAACAAAACAAGTAGAAGTGTTAAGAATGCAAGATGAAGGAAAAGAAAATGCTGATATTTGTGTTGCAGAATCACAAGATGTTAAAAATTGTCCATCATTACCAAGGTTGAAGGAAGTTCATGAAGAGAAGAATGGAGCAAGTCAATTGCCAATGTGACAATGTTATGTACCTCCAAGAGGACCATGGCAACCTATTCAGGTTGATATGGTGCAAGAGCCTAATTCCAAATTTCAAGGTTATGCATATCCACCTCAAAGTAATTGGAACACACCTTTTACTTGGAAACATTGGCCATCTCAACCCCAAAACCAATCTTGGCAACAAGGTTGGCAACGAACTTATGGGAGCAATCCACAATATCCTTAGTATTTTCCTCAATATCCTCCATACCCAACTCCATGTTATCCTTACCATTCACCTCCACCACAACCACAACCCCATCCACATCCATCTCAAATATACACTCCCACTCAACTACCTGTACCACCATTCCCAAGCCCACACATTGAAGTAGCTCAACCCACTTACAATGCTAAGGTACAACACTTCCAAACATATCCTCTTGAGATCAATGGTATTCACCATAGCTCAGGAAAAGTATTGCAAAAAAGAGATCATCTTGATATCATTGAAGGACCACATCCAAAAGAAGAATATTCAAATAAGAAGACCACAGAACCATGGGCTGCGATTGATGAAGAGCAGGCATCAAAATAAGAGATCAAGAGGACTCCCTCATGGTTACCATCAAATCCTCCCTGTATTCAAGGGAGAAATCAACAAAAAGAGGAATATTTGAAGGTCATGGTAGAAGAATACATGAAGAATGATCCAGAGTAGAAAAAGGACCAAGGACATCACAACTATATTGAAATATGGTTCTAGACAGTCACTAACTTGCAACATCACTCTCTTCCTCAACTATGCTTGATCCTTTCAAAGTCAAATCATTTTGTCTCTGAAATCCAGGTACATGTCAACGCATACATTTCAAGCCTCCACATCATTTTGTCTATCATCTTGATGTGCACATGGATCCATTGGAAGTATTCTTATACTTGAATGTCATTTTTTTCAAGTAGGGTAGGGTACAAGAAAAAAAAAACAACAAAATGAAAAATAAGAGAAAAAAATAAAAATCTCAGGTGAAAACCTCCTTTGAGGTGCCTCAGATTGGCTCATTGATTGAAAACCTCCATGAGGCAGTCAATGGGTTGGGAAAAAAAAGAAAAAAAAAAGATCGTAGGTGAAAACCTCCTTTGAGGTGCCTAGGTAGACCTACTAGTTGAAACTATCATTAAGGCAGCTGGTAGGCCTAGAAAAAATAAATAAAAGAAATCCTTACTCCATGAATCTCTTTAATAAATGCATGTACTCTCCAACATCTGCAAGCAACAAGAACAAGTTGGTACCAAAAGGAAAATTGGTCAAGCCTAGTCAAAAGAAGTCAAATCTTGACTTTCTCCTACTTCGCTCAAATGCTCCAACAAGGCCAAGACCATGTCAATCCATCACCCTCATCCATTTTCACCATCCACCCATAATTCTCAAGCTTCTACCACTCATTTTCCTTGCTTTCCTAAAAACACAACTACAGAAAGAAATCCGAGGGTGAATGGTAGGTTGGTTAGGTCCCCAAAATTCATTCTAGACATGATCTAACCCCTCACCTTTTCCATTACCATCATCCTTGCACTCACCATTCAAAACAAAAAGAGATCAGTTTCTGCCAGCTATAAAAGAAAAAAAAAGGAAAACAGAGGAGAGTAAGAGCATTAACTGAATGTCCCTTGCTCCACACACACTCCTACTCCCTCTGTCCATTCATTGCAGCATCCTCATAGCCCTAGCCATCAACATGATCAATCATCAACTGCAGGTCTTCACTAGGATGATCGAGGAGCTCCATAGCAGCAACAACATTAGATATTCAGTCACAAACACCTACAAGGGCCAAGAAACCATCAACAGACAATAGAGGAGGAAGAAGAATGACCATGCAACAAATAAACAATGCAACACCTCTGATATTTGACAACTGCAGCATGGCATCGAGACCATAAGTAAGTTTCCCACTCACTCACTCATATGCATCATTTAGTCAAACGTTGTAAGGATTACGAGGTAGTTGGTTTATAAGTGAAAATGTGTCTTGTTAACTTAGCCACCTTTGACAAAACAGATAGTCAGGTGGAAAAAAGGAAATTCTTTTTAAAATCAAAAGAGAATGCAATATTCCTAAAATAGTGATTTATTTTTTATGGCATTCAAATCTGATGTTAGGTGGGGCCCCGACCCATATTAAAGTTCAAACGATAGCACAAGATTTAAGTAAGCATGGGTTCAAGAGGTAGATAAAGTGCTATGCAGGGGGGCAATGAGAATGCTTTATAACTTAGGCTCAACCCCCGTAGTTGACCATGACGTCAAGGTGTTTGATCGAGATCTACAGCCTGAGATTGCTGTGGTGTTGTGTGTGGAGCATGATTGTTCAGAGGTCTTTGTTTCAGCCGGATGTATACCCCAGGAAGTTTTGTACTCCCCTCCATGCGGGGGGGTTGCGGGAGGACTTGTCCCCGCGGGGTCCGGGGGGCCGATCCCCCCGGCTGGGGGTCCAGGGGCCACGCGTCCCGCGGGGGCTCGGGGCAGCGCCCCTGAAGCTAAAAACAGATGTAAATTTGCCTTGTAAAAGTATAGTAATTTCTAGTCAATCTGGGCCATTAATTAGGCGGATGATCTAACGGTAGAACTTATGTTTAGTTTAGGGTTTTTTGCCCTAGAAGGCAACCCCTCTCTTTGTATGAGGGAATTGTATTTGAGGCTGTTAGATAGACGTGTATTCTGTGTGAGCGAGAAACAGAGAGGTGAGACTGTGAGAGAAAACAGAGGATATTACAACGGATTTGCTGTAGGTTGTGTCTCTTCATTTTGCTGGATAATAGAAAGGAAAGACTGGCTGTTCGGGGTGGACGTAGGCCAAATTGGGTGAACCACGTATATCTGTGTCTCTCTTGTTTTATGCATTTTCTGTGTTTATATTTCTACAATATTTTATGTGTTCCATTGCTCCGTAATATATAGATTTCTAACATCTAGCAACGATGCACAAGGCATCATCCTATAAAGCCAACCCCTCTACTCAACATTGGTACAACATAAACCAAAACTATGATAAATATTATCATTATACATAACAATATGAATTGGGGACTAGTGTTATCGGTGTGACTAATTATGGTCGGGGTCATGAGATCATAGGTTGAATGCAGAGAATAAGCAACTATTCTGTTACTGTAAAAAGATGATGAACAATGCAAGAATGTTGGAGCTCCATTTCTTTATGAAGTTGTAGTAATTGTACTCTTTGTCAGGTGGATCTTGGTAAGCCGATCGATGGCTTGCTGAAATATTTTGCATATCAGAAATGCATTAAAGTTTGAGTTGTTTGCATATGTTTTATCATTGTATCTGGTTTGGTATAAACCATATAGATGTTGAAGGTATAGATGCAAAGGGTTGATGTTAGAAAAGATATAAAGAAAATAGGTAAAAGCATTTGGTGATGGTTGTTATGATTAATAGTTCACTAAAATTAATAAGGTTTATTGGATTTTAAGAATTAATAAGGTTTATTGGATTTTAAGAAGGTAAGACATTATTTAGTGTAGTATTTTATTTTTGTGATTTTAAAGTACTAAGAGAAGCTTTTCAAGATTACCATAGTTTTTCTAGGTTAAAAAGTCTAAAAGATTGGTAGTGTGACAAATATTTTTTAAATTACATAGAATGTCCTTATATGATGGACAATCTAACAAAATGTTTTTTATCTTCAACCCTCATAGCATTGTAGTCTAAAAATTACATGGAATGTAGGAATAAGATGGACAATCTAAGAGAAAGTTCTAGGAACAATGTCTAAAGTTATTCCATAATTTTTTCCTAAAAACAATGTTGGAAGTTCTTTTAAAGTCAACTAAACAACAAAAGAGATCAATTTTATTTATGTTGTGGAATGATATCTCCTAAATTTAGTTTGGCCTTTAGGTATTTTTCCATGGCTTTCTAGTCATGGGCCAATAATTTTTTTCCAAAATAATTCCATACATCTTGGCTATAATGTCGCTCATCCTAGTGGTCCTATAATTGAGGAATTCTTTTACCCCTACTTGTAAAGATAGGCACAATGAATGGTCCTATAATTAAGGAATTATTTTATCCCCACTTGTAAAGATAGGCATAATGAGGCTTTGCATGAAGGGATTGTGAAAACCTTTCTTCACTATCAAATTGAAGAGGGTGTGTATGTGAGGAATGAGGATATGCCCTCCTATTTAAAAAAAATTAGCTTGGTAGTATTCCCATTATTTATTTCATTAGCAAGTAGAACATGAAACTCAATGTCTTCCAAAGAAAATATATCATCATGTATAAGGGAATTCAAAATAGTGTCCTTAGTGTTAAGGGATTCCTAAGAGTTTTTAAGGTGAGAATTCCATTTTTGCAAGGGAATGAGGTTATTTTATTTATTTTTATAAATTAATTTTTTGGTCAAAATCTTTATAGGATGAGATTTAGATAGGTGCTATTGGTCTCTTTCTTTCTATTTATATACCACATTTTCTTCCTTTTAATAGGAGCCTTGTGAATATTTATATTATCAAGATTTAATGATTCTTTAGAAGCATCCCTAATCATTTTTCTAGAAATTTTACAATCATTATCCTATCAAAGGTTGGTAGTTATATTATTATTTATACATGGTGCCTCAATAGAGAACTTGCTAATGGAAGCTAAGAGAATTGTAGTACAATTATGATGGAGGATTTAGATATGATCATTATAAGTTAAGAGATGTAAATTCCTATTTAAATAATTTAAGAAGAGATCCATTTTACTTTTTTCAAGAAGCAAGTTACTTTGATTGCTTTGTTATGTCTAGTTGATATATAGGAATGCAAAATGCTTAGGAAGTATTCATTCAATAGATTTTTTAGTTCCATGTGTTGTTAATATTTATATTTTTTTTATAGAGAAATTATTAGCACCATGTTTGGGTACCTAAGTGTCTCATATGGGAGGATGTTGATAAAAGATTAGTTGTTAAGTATTTATAGTGAAGTTGTTGGGAGCTTGATAATATTGAGAGGGGAGGGGCTCAATTAATATTGTACCATATGGATCATCTTTTCACCTTTTCTTTACAATTAACTAAATAATACAATGATTACTAGCACGACATGTAATAGCATATCTAGACATATGCATAATCAAAACATGAGCAATAATCAACACAAGTATAAGCGAACCATGAGAGTAGAAAATAAAACATCAAAGAACACAAGGACACTAGATATTAGGTGGAAAGAAAAACCATTGAATGTTTCTCTTCTTCTTTCTCTGATATAATATTTCTATGGAACCCACTAGCATGCAAGCACTAACTTGCGAGATATGCAAGAACCCACTCACTCTAGGCCACAACTTGATGGAAGCACCTACTTCCACAAATATATGCAAACACTCATGTGTTGGAGGCGCCAACCCCTAATAAGTTGAAAGAACCCACTTGCTTGAAAGAACCCACTCCTAAATGGCTTTGCATACACTAATCTATCAGAGGCACTGAACCCGAAATAGCTTCTCATGCACCCACCTAAATGAAGCCACTACTCCCTAATCATCAAATCACTACTTTCCCTAAAGGCACCAAACTTCAATTCTCCATGGACCTCGATTTTATTCATTTTTACATTGGATCCACCTATGCTCAATAATAAGAACAAGATATAAAAACATCTCTACTCATTATACCCAACTGCACATCAAGCCACACTCTTTGCTCAACATATATATGCCTCTACCAAACCTTAGATTATCAACAACTCTACTCAATACATCGCAGACCCACAATATAATTGACTAACAAACCCTAGTAACATGCTCTGACTCAAAGTGGATCAAAAAATCATAACCTAGGAGTAATATACAAACTCACTCAACACTGCTCAATCCGACAACAACAACATATACAAGGCTTAATAGGTAATACATCAATATTTACAATGATAATACAAGGCTCATAACAATATATGGTAGTTATAACATACAAACAAGATTCCAATTCAGAAATTGACATTAATAACTTTGTCCATTATACATATAACAATAACCTCACTTTGTTATACTCACTCAGCACCATAAAAAAATGATCTAACACATCATCATACAATTTTTACGACTTAAAATCTCATCTCTAATAGAGTATGACTACACATTTCTACAGTCTTTCAATAACACGCACAAGCATATATGATCCATTATTTTATTGCGTATGCAAACACTCTATAACTACAATGATACAAACAATGCTAGAACAAACTATAAGCCACATGTTTGTTTTTTCAACTCCTAAGCACATTTTTCTAACCTTAAGGGAATCCACAACCAAACAAAGCATATCACACTCCAATATTAGCGCTCAAACACACCTACTCCATTATCTTTGTCAAAGACCTTGTGCATTGAACTATCACAGGCTCTCAATCACACCACAGACAACTTGAAGGTTAATTAACATGCTCATTCAATCGAATCTTTGTTTTTACCATACACAAGTTTTCTCACATTCTGTAGGATTGCACAACACAACAATAAATATACCATTTTCACCTCAACCTCAGACTTATTATTTTTTCTGTTACACATATCGGCCAACTATATAGTCACTTACTCAATCAATTCGACCACATCAAATGCTACACTACAAGTGTTTTTTATTTCAAATCTCATAACATCTCCAGTTGACTCAAACTATCACTAAATTGTGTGGATCTTAAACTTACTTAGGACAGGACACATTGATAATTAAATCACTCACCCAACCGATCACTCTATCACCATGCCACTAGACAATACCCACCGCACTCCAAGACTATCCTTAGCCAACAAGTTGTCACTTGAGATCATATTATTAATAAGACACGTTTGTGCACTTGATCCTCTACCATATGCATATCATCTGATGTTTTCTCATGAGCATGCACCATTACTCTAAAGGATACCAAATCAATAAACGATACAAAAATGTTGATGCCCTACAATAATTATACTCCATAACTAAGTATTGGATCACCCACAATCTAATATTTTTCTCAATTCAATGTAACAAGAAAATCAAAACCACTAACTTGTGACTAGATCAACACATTTATTAACTTATCATCTTGGGCTAGATCAAATGATTATTACATTGATTACATCCCACTTCATCCTAATGACCAATGTGTTGTAATACCTTGGGAAATATCCATGGGAAGGCCTGTGGCTTAATTTTTAAAATATGCAGAACAAAAACATGGATTATCCATTGATAATCTGGGCTATGGACGTTGTTTTTACACTAGAAATATAGGCTTCCAATATTGCAAATGTAGGTTTCCCCCTTTTAATTGGAATCCATTTCCTAACTTGGGGAAAACTCAAAATGCTTTCCCTCGGTTCTACTCACACCTTCAACTCGACATATTCAAGCACCGATGTAGCACCTGAACACATCATGCACATACATCTATAATTTTTGACATCAATGCCAACATAAGTTTATTTGACTATTTAAATCAATTCTAAAACCATGTTTCCAATAATGCCCCCCTTTGGCATTGATGGCAACACCATAGCCACATCACCAACTAGTTCTCTACACTCGTCGGTTTCATTCTCCACTAGATGGCTAGCTTCATTATCCCCCTTTGACATCAATGTAAAAGGGTGGTCCAATATGACTTCAATCCCCCCCTTTTGAACACCATGATGACAACATTTTATGATGATTAAGCACATTGACAACTATATTCAGCTATAGGACACCTCCAAATAGACATTAGAAACAAAAACAAAAATGTGTTGCTCACTCTTGTAGCTTCTGCAAACAATGTGACATCAATGGCAATGAGGCCCACAATGATATTCCTCTTGATGAACATACTTATGCTTCCCTTGAACATGTGTTAGGGCTATAATCAACTCTCTATGTTGTTTCTCATCTTCATGCCTCCTTGCAAGATGTTTATCCTCCTAATGAAAGGATTACTCAATAACCCATACCAATGATAAACAATAATAATATAGGGCTAAATAATGGTAGTACAAGGCTAAATCACCAAATTGTGTTTACACCAAATGATCATACATGGTTGATACAAAATATTTCCTTGTATGCATGACTAAGACAAGGGCTACTTCAATCAACTTTATAACTTATAAACAAGTACATACATGGCTGATTAAAATGCTTTTCACTATGTTGACAATGCTAGAAATTCCATCAACATTTAGGGGGTCTCCCTAGTGTGAAATCCCAATCAATCCTCACACCATTTGGAATAGTATCCCCATCCTTTTTGGGCCTAGTTTCCACCATGTGTGTGTTTTATCTTGGCTTTCCAATGTAGAAAAATAAGTATGAGACCAAGTGTCAAATTCCAAAATAATGAGGACGAAACCAACCCTCCAATTATAGCTTGTAGAACACAATACAAAAAATTAACAACAAACTAACAAGAAAGAGTATGCATTAAGAAAAAATTATATAGTTGAAACTAACTAAGACCTACACAAACAAGAAAGAGCTAGAAACCAATTGCAAGTTAGTTCACAACTAATTACTAATATTTGCATGGAATGAAGAG
Organism: Pinus taeda; assembly: GCA_000404065.3. Classification (NCBI taxonomy): domain Eukaryota; kingdom Viridiplantae; phylum Streptophyta; class Pinopsida; order Pinales; family Pinaceae; genus Pinus; species Pinus taeda. Next base: position 112,341 of record APFE030957927.1, read on the forward strand.
CAGAGATTCAAAGCAAACATACCAGGTGCATGCAAAACATTAGTTCATAAACATGTAACCAATATGTAAACACATATGCATACATGATTGGAATACCAGTTAGATAATATAACCAATGGAGTAATGCAAGGGAATCAATGCATGAAGTGAAAATCTTCTCATTAACATTTCTTCCCATTCAAATGGATGTATCACGAGCTTCTCAGAATCCAATAGTGGAATGAAGATTGTTCATATCATATTTTATACAAAAACCCTATCCTCCCAATCACTTAGCCTACAAGTTACTAAGAGAAGAATGCTTTTTGTTCCATGAGCACAAAATAGTTGTTTAATTACTAGTATGGCTTAAGTGCTAAAATACCTCTTTGAATGAGGCATAAAGATAAATTTATAGAGAGGAGAAGAGGTGATCTTTCATCTTCCCCTTGACTCTTCATATTCCCTATGACTCTTCAAATTCCACTTGACTTTTGGTATTCTTATTGACTTTATATAATTGAATATTTGTCATTTTATGACAAGCTAATATATTTACACAATAAAAGAGGCAATGCACTAGCTTTTGATGTAGCAATTTTGTAAGAAAGATATGGCGCTTTAGGAAACATGTTGATGTCTTCATTATACCCAAGGGTCACCTTGGTGTTAAGTTGACCATCCAATGTTTGACATCAATTGAGATAATAAATTCATACAAATTTAAGATATATGTGACCAGCAACTATCTTGCAATTTCAATCAACCCTGAAATCAATATATTGTTATCCATTATGAACTAAATTGTTGAAATCAATAGTAAAGGGTTTGTAGGAATTGATATCCCTACAATTTTGATTTCATATTAATGCCAAAGTTGATCGATTCATCACATTCCTACGGCCCCAATATTGGCTTGTGCTTAGTATAACCCTTGCATGCATCACATATATTTTATCACATGTGCATGATCTTGATATAACCTCCTCATCATAACATAAGTTTCAACTCATAGTCTTGCATTATTTCCCCTCATCATTCTCATAGATGTCCATTGATCGTACTTTATTTTCCTTTGGTCGCATGGGTTGATAACACATAGCCTTCTACCCTTTTCTTCTCATATAGCCTTTAATATTAGATCAAATGTTTATTATAGTGGTTTGTCATTACCGTGTTTGTGTAAGACTCTAACACAATGTGTTATTCCTTTGCATGCTTTTAATAGTTTCATTGTTATGTTTAATGCATTCTTTGATTGCATTGCTTTGTTTATAGTCTTGAGCGCAACCTTTGTAATATGGCATGTTTCATTCCTTTCCAATTATCGATATGTATATCTTCAACTCCATGTGTGTTATTCCCACAATTTAATGTTTGTATCTTCATTCAAACATATTGCTTGGATATTATTTCAAGGCATCACAATATGTTCTATTCCCAACACAGCTCACACTTATAATATTACTTTACAATGCATTTGTCATCCTTTCAACACATGTATTATCATATACCTTTAGGAAAAGTGTGTGTCATCTCACAACACACTTTATTATCATCCTTGCAATGCAATGTAATATCCCAGGGTCTATGCGCAAAGCTGGGTTACACTTTTTGGCAAGTGAGGGTGCTTTGTGGGTGATAAAAAGCAGCTCTATCAAGCCATTATAAGTTCTCTATCGATCCATCTTCTAGCCCTCGACCGAGCTATTTGAGGGCTTAAAGATTGTTCGATCAAACATCAAAACAAATCCTTGATTGTGCTCATGTTTAACCTAAGGATATACAGGAGCTCGATCCAGTAATGGGCTCGATCAAGCCACTGTTTTGGAATTTCCCCCCAATAACAAGTTGGACGGGGAATTGGAAAAGTGGCTTGATCTAGCCTTATAGATCGATTAAGGTATGGGATGAATTAGAAAAGTGGCTTGATCTAGCCTTATATATCGATCGAGGTATGGGCTTTATCAAGTCTTAAATCTCGATCGAGCCTCTATTTATCAATAAAAACCAGTATGTGATATGTGCAGTCCATTTCACACATACCGTGAGGGAAATTAGAGCTTAACTGAGTTTTGAAGCTTGACCGAGATGGAGGAGCTCATCCAGCCACCCAATGACCCCACCAACATGCCAGAGCTCAATCCAACCGTCGTCTAGAGGCTAAGGTAGGTTTCCTATCATTTTTTTCTTCTTTCAATTAATTTTTCTTGCAAAAAAAATAATTATTTCAAGTGAAAAACCACCATACACCACCATACAAAAACCACTGAAAACAACCCTAAAAATCATAGAAAAGCACCAAAAAAACCATAGATAAGTATAATTCAAGCTTTAAATTTTATTTCATTTCAAGTATACATTTTTAATAATTACAATGATAACATGGTTATTATGATTTTCTTTTTCTAATTTTGAACAGTAAAAGTTATTTTCTAATTATTTTAGGTTTTGAAGTTTTTTTCTTAGGAATTTAGCGAAATAAAATTTCAACTAATTTTTATTTTTATTATTTAAAATGAATTTTTTAAGTGGATAAATAGATTCGAAAAAGTTCACAATTCAAACTTATGACTCTAACACATTCTTGTCAGATTTCAAACAAATTTCACCAAAAATGCCCAAAAAAGTTCCAAAACATAAACAACTAAACGATAACCAATAAATAAATTTCACATTGCATATAACATTATTATAGTATATACCAGATTAGAGATCATGACAACCAGATTCATTAAAAACTTGAGATTGAGATAATGAATATGGTTGTTCATGGTGAACCTCCTTTTATCAAATAAGAATATTTTTATTTTCAATTTAAATTGATTATATTTAAATATTTTTTAATTATAAATATAGTATTTTTTTTAAAATTAATTACTTAAATAAAATATTAACTTAAAAGTTGAAAACCAAAAAATATTTGTTATTTAATTAGTTTTATTAACAATATTTAATTATATAATATATATAACTATAGAAAACACACACACATAGTTAGTTATTTAGTTAGTTATGTTATAGGTGTGTAAGTGTGTTACATTATGTAACATAACTATATAACTATAACTATTTAATATAACATAACACACACACACACACACATATTCTTGAAGACCAAATCAAGTTAAAGAAAGAGGTCCAAAAGGTAAAGGAGGCAAGGAAGGAAGAGAAATGGGAAATCATTAGAAATAAGAAAGTTATTATTAGGGATAGAGTCTAAAATAAAAGTGATAAATAGGAATTAGGAACACTCTAGATCCTCTTTTGTAACTTTCTTGGTTTTCCATGTTGTAAAGGTCCTATGCTAAGTTGGATCCTGAGTGATAATATTGATCTTATTTTCTTAGTTGAAACTTGGGGGCGTGATGAATATAGGCCCCCCTATATATGGTTTCATTCTTTGGTAAAAGTGGAACAAATCCTCTGGAAGAGGTTTTTGTGGTATAGCCTGTTATATAAAAAAATAACTTTTCTTCGCACATTCAACCTCATTAGATTGACGCCCTTAATCAGTACATGTGGATCGAAATTTCTGATCCTAATGCCAATTAGATTTTTCTCACAAATTTTTATTTCACTTATATCAACTCTACCTCATATAAGGAAAAAAAAACTTGGATAAGGACTCTCCCTTCAATAACTTAGAAAAAGATATCCATGATCTAAGGATGGATGGTAATATCCTTTTTCTTAGGGACTTCAATGCTAGAACTACTACTAACCAAGCTACCTTCCTAAGAAATAACTCTAACCCTAACCCCCTATTGCTAGATGAGGACTGTGACTTAGCTAATAGGTTCAAAAGAAATTCTAAAGACATAATCAAGAATCTATTTGGTACCAAGCTTATCAAGTTGTGTGGTTCCCAAGGCCTAATCATTTGTAATGGAATTAATAAGTGGCCAAAATCTGGCCAGATGACTTATATTCATTGGTTGGGAAGAAGTGTTGTGGATTATGCAATATATGACACCCATGTTCTCAACAATATTGTAACATTGACCTCCTAAATGGACAAAAGCTTGATTATGATCACATACCTTTATCCTTAACCCTTAATCTTGACATGCATACCACTGACATGCAAAAGAATTATAAAAATCAAATGTACATCCATTTTGATAGAAGTAAAATGGATCTCTTATTACAAGATTTAAAGAGACACTTATGTATCTTATCATATAATAATAATATTGATCACATCTACTACGATTTTACTACAACCTTTTCCACTACCATTAACAAATTCTCTGCCAAGATTTCATATAAAAAGCATAATAGAATTTCCAACCCTTGGTATGATAATTATTGAAAAAATTCTAGGAAAGAAATTAGAGATGCCCCTAATGAAATTGTTAAGGTTGAAAAAATAAGTGTATACAAAGATCTTATCTAAAGGAAGAAAATGTCCTATATTAATAAGAGACAAGAGTGTCTTCTTAACCTTTCTAAAGTCAGGCCTAGAAATTTTTGGAGGAATATACTTGTCCGTAAAACAAAAGAAAATAATTCAATCCCATTAACTAATTGGGATTATTATCTCAAGAATCTTTATGACTCCCCTAACATCATGGACAAAATTTTAAACAATCCCATAGAGGAGGATATATTTTCTCTATAAGACATGGAATTGAAGATTAAGAAACTTGCAAAGGGTAAAGTTGAGGATGTTGAAGGCTATCAAGCTGAAATTTTCAAAATGGGAAGGTCTACCCTCATCTCTCGTATTCACAAACTTCTCAATTTAGCGGTAAAGCACAAATTCCCTAAGCCTTGGGTACAAAGCCTTATTGTGACTATCTTTAAAAGTGGGGATAAAAACATTCCATCTAACTACTAGAATATTATGATTAGCCACATTTTAGCCAAACTATACGGGCTCATTTTGGAGAAGAAGATTAGCCTCTGCCTTGAAAGCCATGGTAAAATAGCTCAAGGGAAAGTTCATTTTAGGAGACATCACTCAACTATTGACCATCTTGTCACTCTTAGGAGCATTTCCAAAGAATGTTGGAATAATAAAACTGATATATTTTGTTTTTTTTTTAGTTTAGAAAATCTTTCAACATAATTCCTTAGAAAAAGATGTGGCAAAGGCTCAAATATATAATGGTCCCTCTCTAGTTGAGGGTTGCCATGATTAGGCTATATGGAAATGTTTTCACCAAGTTTAAGACCATTGAGGGCTAGTGTAAATAAATTAAATGCAATATTGACATTAAGAAAGGGTGTTCCCTATCCCCTAACCATTTTGGGATTTAGATTGATAAGCTAGAGGGGTGTTTGGAAGCTATAGGATGCGATGGGCCCAAGATTTCTAGTATGGTCATTACTCTTCTCCTATATGATGACGATATAGTTCTTCTAGCGAGAGGCCATGAGGTTATCAATAAATAACTTAAAATCCTTTAGCATTATTTCTCTAAGATGAGTATGACTATTAATACCGACAAGACTAAATTCATGATAATTAAATCCAAGAAGATCAACCATGATAATTTCATCTATAATAACAATCACTTAGAGAATGTTTCTTCATACAAATATTACTTATTAACATCCACCATCATCTCAACTGGAATTATATCATTGAGAAGAGGATTACTAGAGGCTAGAAAGCTTACTATGAGCTTGAAAAAAAATATAAGTTAGTTGATCTTTGGGTTTGGAGTAAAAACAAGTTCCTCTTTAAGACTCTCTTCACCCCTATTATTCTATATGGTTGTTAGGTTTTTTGTTTAAATATATCTAAAGAATCATGGAGGAAGGTCAAGATATTCCAAAATAAATTTATAAACTATGACCTCAAGATTAAAGGTAATAGTCCCTATCATGTCCTCTTGATTGAAGTTATCATTTCCCCCATTAAAATCGTGACTATGTTTAGGTACCTGATGTGTAAAAAAATGTAGAATTTCCCACTGTAGATCAATAGATTATGTAATATACTAAAGCAAAATACAAGATCTACTTCAACAACAAACTTTGCGGAAGCTTAATTGAATATGAACAAGATCACTAGAACACATATAATTGAGAATGAGAAAGCAATCACACATGAACACAGAAGAATACTCTAGGGAAAGCCTCAACCTAAAACCTTGATCTCAGCACAATTGAATAATACAACTCACCGTTGGGTAGCGGAGGCCCCGCATAACAGTTTTGGGGCTCAAGGCCCACAATTTTGGGTAATAGTATGGTAAAGGCTCCGCGAGGTGCACAAAGCGTGAATTGTAATAAGTCAAGTCAAAGGGTTGTCTACTCGAAAATAATGTAAGAAAATAGAAAGTGGGTCGGCCTGCCCTTGGTCCACGGACCAGGGGAATGTATAAATAGAGCAAGGCTCTAAGGTTAGAAGTCAGTTTTGGTTTTGATCTTGAATATTTTGGGTGTATGAAGGCAATATTCTCTCTATGTCTATAAGTTCGAGTCGAGGGTGTTAGTAGATAGATAGTGGCTCTGCAACTGTGTGCGCAGATCCCTGTAGCTGAGTGCACAAGGCGGATCTGGTTGTATTGACAAAAGATAAATAAAGATAAGAGTTTCTGAATCAATTGTGTGTTTTATCACAAATATATTTGTTTTCTTATGTTTTGAATTTATGCTTATTCATGATTGCGCACACTGGTTAGTATTGTTAAATGCTTGCTTAAAGACTGTAGATCAGATATGTAATAAACTCATTAATAATAAACCGCAACAGTGCAGATCTACGTAACAATAGTGCAGAGTGGTGCAAGGCCACAGATCGGTTCGCGACCAATCCAGACTACATCAAGACATCCCAAGGGTGCAGAAACCTGGTTCCAGCACCCTCTCCTACTACCTCGGGTGAGACTTTAGTTTTCGCTCTGCGGACTGTTGCCAAAAGGGCCAGTAGTGTGGGATTTGTTTGGCTAAATCACTTTTGAACCTGGGTCAGGCCCCAGTAAGCCAACAAATGGTTTTGTTGCCGAGACCAGGATCTACCTAAGGGATGTTTGTTTTCGGAACACTGGAACCCTATGAAGAAAGAACTTGAAGATTGGTTGGATTAGAAGCTTCATGAGTTCGTGGTACAAGAAAATAGGAATCTGCGAATATTTGATTAAAGGTGGCTGGATCGCTACATATAAATGGAAATCCAAGAGATCTTCTTTGCATCCTTCTCAACATAACTATATGAGTGGATCATGAGGCTAGGTGACAGTCAAGGAAGGTGCAGACTTGAACAACCAATCATATGGACTCTAGAGTTGGTACACAGGCTAGAAGCATCTAAAGATAAAATTGCAAGCGCTGTAGATCACTGGTTGGATTAGATAATAGGAGGGTTTATCACTGAGTTCACGATAGACACAATTGTGAGTTACAACGAAGTAGAAAGATGCTTTCTCCAAGGACCATGGGGTAAGTACATCAAATCGTTGAATACCTGGATTAAAATGTTGTTATGTGAAAAATGGGTTATGCACATCTATTGATGTCTGGGGTAATGTGAAGCAGAAGAGGCTACTGAGGGACTGAAGGATTAGAGAACGATCCCCTAGTTTCACTTTTGTGAGAAAGCAAGGAGGAGCTCGCATGGTTCTCTCTGAGAAGTGCAGTTCAATTGATAAAGCAGCGCATTCCACTCATAACACTGCCATCCATGCCATCACCCACTTCACCTACATCAAACCCATCTTCACCTAGCCCACCTCCACCACCACTGAGGGTTGGAATGGTGAGAGCGATCAAGTTGCCGGTATTTAGAGGCGTAGGAAATGAAGAACCAGATCAGTTCTGGTTCATGGTAAGGGCTGTATGGGAAGCCTAAGGTGTTACAGATGATAACATCAAAAAGGATACTTTGGTGAGTGCGTTGTAGGATTGCGCATTGACGTGGTATATAAAGTACTCTAGCAATCACCTGAATGCGGGAATAGCAGCGATCCAGGATGCATTGAACAAAGAATTTAGCTAGCCAAAATCTGAGACACAGTCGATCATTGGATTCAAAGAAATCGTGATGTTTCCAGGTGAAACTCCATGGGATCTAGATCAAATGTTGAAGAGTATGATCCGTGAGGCTAACATGACGTTGACAAATGCACAACATCGTTTGTGGTTTGTGGTGTCTTTGACACCCCATCTGAGGATAGCGCTGTCACAGTAAAATATCTCAACCCAAGCTAAAGCATTAGAGATAGCAATGAGGTTGCATGAAACTCCAATATAGGATATGGGGTTGGGAGTTCAGTAAATCCAGATGCAACTACAAAACATATGCTTAGAAATGCAAAGTTTGAAGCAAGATAGGGCGCCCCAATCTGTGGCGCGTGAAGAAGTGTGGTGTACCTAATGCAAAGGCCAAGGTCACGACAAGGATCATTGCCCCATACTCATGAACTATCTGGTGGGAGGAGGGCTGATGCCATTAAGGCTGGAGGTACAAGTAGGGCCAAGTGTGGTGCTCACGCTCTAGTGCGTGATTTGTCAAGTAGGAGGAAAGCACGCAACAGACAACTGTCACCTGTTGCAGAAGTATACCCAGACCCTGCAATAGTTGTATTGCAACTTCTATAGGTCAGTGGGTCACAATGAGCGAATGTGTCAAATCTACGAGCTAATGATGGAGAGGACCCCAGCCTATCGAATGAAGACTGAGATGCAAGGTTTCAACCCAGCCGCGGGGCCATGAAGTGGATCCCAAAGTCGCGGATGAGGGAGAGGAGGAATGGGACCTGGATGAGGGTGAAAACAGCTGATATGTTATAATTGTATAGAGCCAGGGCACTACGCTCATGATTGTACTAACCTGACAAGAATATCTTGTCCATACTGTGAGTAGTTTGACCATGAAATGGTAGATTGTCTGACGTTGATTGCCCAAATGTGTGAAAAGGGGTTACTACAGCCTACTCCAACTCAAAATATCCAAATGATGAGGTTTGAACCACATGAAGAGGACCCCAGCATAAACATGGTACTGAGGAGCAGCGCAACTACAGGGGGAGATGCGACGAAACAGCCCAGAGAAGGAGGGTCTCGATGCTCCTACAAAGGAACCTAACTTTGAGATGGAACATGTGAAGGGGACATCTAAGGAAGCTAAGAAGAGCTTCACAGAAGCCTCTACTCCAGGTAGTAGGGATCCAATTGAGCCGGGAATGGATCCCTCCATGCTTACTACCTTCTGAGAGACATGTATGAAGTTGCTACATGACAATAAGGTAGTTAACGGACTACAAGAGCTAATCACTAGGTGCGCAGGATCAGGGGAGCATGCGTAGTCTGAAAACTTGGAAAACATGCTCTGCACGCTATGCAGGAAATGCGAATGATGGTGCAAATTAGTGAGTATGAGATGGATCAGGTCATCCTGGATTTGGGGTCGGATGTGAATGTATTGCCTAAGCAAACGTGAGCACGCATGGGGAGGCCCGCACTACAGTGGTCTCCCATTCATCTACGGATGGCCAACCAGCAAAATATCTTATTGATGGGAAGATTGAAAGGGGTGACAGTGGGCATTGAAGGCATAAGTACGCAGACAAACTTTGAGATAATAGAAATTGTTGATGACATTAGTCCATACCCTACGTTCCTAGGGATAGATTGGGCCACGGACATGAATGGGGTCATCAACTTAAAAAAATGAAAGATGACATTTGAGAAAAAGTCACTCTGTGTTATAGTTCAGCTGGACCCAACCAAAGGAGCGTGTTGCACCCAACCGGTGTGCGATGAGGATAGTGACGATGAACTGGACTGCATCTACTAGATAATAGTGCAAGACTAGGTTCAGGTGAATCCCATAGCGGATGGGAGAATCTCATGGGAGCATGATAGTTCCTACACATTGGATTCAGATGAGGAGATAGAACGATGGCAAAACCGATTGCATGAAGTCACAACACTAAACTGTAACATGATGATTAGATCACTATGACACGTGACAACCAAGGTAATGAAACGACCAGTGGATGATGATGCAACAAATGGGGAGGACTTCGTCAATCTCTGCAGAACTTCAATCATAGAGCAAAAGCGGTAGGGTGTACCGGAAGGAGCGATGCACGTGACAATCACACCAGTGTGGAGTGCACATTGGAAGATGAGGTGGAATGGGCATGAAGGTAGAAGGAAGATGCATGTATGGGTTGGAGGACTTCCGCAGCGAATGCAGCCAGGGCAGCCACTATGAAGCAGTTCAAGCACTTGTCTATAACGGAGGGTATGGCTGTATGTCGGGTCCCTATAATATTAGTGATTACCCCATTGCTACTGTAGTTGCATCCCTTATTAATATTTTTGTTTCCCTATTATCCCCATATTGTTATTATTGTGCCCCATAGAATCCCTCTATTGTTATTTTTGTGGCTTTATATTGTTATTGTTAGGTCGGTTGGGTTATATTGTGACTCCTTAGACTCCTATATATAGAAAGGAGGTTTTGTCATTTGAATCATTGAAGAATTGTTCATTTATGTAATTTAAAGGAGGTTTCCCCCTCAAAGAGGTTGAATTCTAAGGTGTTCAACTATCTTTTCTTTCTTTTTGTGAGCTGGTTTCATAACATTTGGTATCGGAGCTTTGGATTCTAAGGTTTCGCTGCTCCAAATAGGTCATCATGGAAGTTTTGCTATAACTTTTTTCTGCGATGTTTTAGAAGCTCACAAAAACAACCCATTTGAGAAGAAATCACACTAAACCTTGGTTCTAAATTTCAAAGCTTTTCGCGCTATATTTGCGGAGATATGATCTGAGGAAGTTGGTCTTTTTGCAGACTCCTGAATTGCATTTCAAACAGGTGACCTAGGGAAAATCGTCATAACTTTCTCTCTGAGCATAGGATTGAAATTTTGTAAGAAGGTATAGAAAGAGGATAGATTGTAGTTTCTTGTATATATTTTTCAGAGCCAAAGGTCGAAACAGTGACTCGTGGAACTTGGTACAAGTTTGCTCTACTAAACTAGTCTATAATCAGGTCACTGTGGGAGATTTCACATAACTCTTCCTTGGAGAATCCAATTTGGATCAGAATGGTAGCATTGGAAAGAGGACAGAGAGGGCTACTGTAGATCACAATTTGAGGGCTGGATGATCCAAAAGTACATAGATACATCAGAGGCAATATCGAGCTCCTACAAAGTGAAAATAGGTGTGTAGATTCTTTTAAATTTTTGCTTAAGAATGGTTTCAAAATTTATTTTGAAGGAATTCAAAGGGCATAGTAGAGCATTATTATCGGTAACTGATTCCCTGAGGAAAGAAAATGCAAACACCTAGTAAGCAACCTGAAAGCTCTAGCATGACTCATGAAGAAGAGGAAGAAATGCTACATGATATATCAAAATTACAAGAACAAGTGCAATAAATGTCACTCTCACAAAAGCTAACAGAAGCTAAGATAAATGGCGTCGAATCTAAGATAAAGGGCGTGGAAGCTAAGATGGGCGATTTGAAGATAGATTTGAAGATATATTTGAAGAGAAACATGGCAGATTTGAAGACAGATTTGAAAACAAACATGGCAGATTTGAAGACAGATTTGACAAATTTTCTACAAGAAATACTTACTAATGGTGAAAAGGTAGTAAAGGAAACTCATGATGAGAACAAAAGAAATGTTAATCATGATTTCATAGACTCTAATGTGGGATCGAAGACCCATCATATTCCAAAAATCGATATGAGGAAGTTTGATGGCAAGGATCCCGCAACATGGATATTACAGATGGAGCAATTTTTCGATCTCAATTATGTGCAAAACACACCAAAGGTACGTATTGCAACTTTATATTTGGAACCAAATCAGTTTGTATGGTATCAATGGCTTTTCTCTCGTAAACAATTTATCACTTGGGCAATTTTTACGGAAGAATTGGTGGCACATTATGAGGATACAAAAAGCAACACTTTTTTTAGCCAATTGATAAGTCTCAAACAAAAGGGTTCAATAATGGAGCACATTGAGGAGTTCCAAAAACTAAACATAAGGGTGAAAGATATTCCAGAGGATCATAGGATTGATGTGTTCATAGGGTCTTTAAAGGATAATATCCAACATGATGTTCGCCTTTGGGAACCTGATTCATTAGAGAAGGCATTCAGGTTAGCAAGAAAAATGGAAAGCAAAATTATGGCAAACAAGAAGCATACCACTCACAACTATAAAGATGGAAGTGTTGTCCCTAGTCTTCCACAACCTATAGGGTTGA